>CABEEJ010000723.1:57690-77909 GCA_901482245.1 Timema douglasi | reverse complement strand
TATATATATATGTAAATTAAGATTCAGTTCTGAATACTTGTGTCTCTGATGTGTGTGATATGAAATTATTGGAAAGGGTGGTTTAAGGATTATGTGCCCGAATTTGATTGAAAAAGAGAATAACGCATCAAAAGATCGTATGTCTTTCGAAACCATCCTGTATCATATTCATGACTGTTCCCAACTATACAGACAACCGCAAAATCGTGAATCCGTGACTGGTATACTTATCTCAAAGAGCACAAGTACAGTCGTTGAGTAATGATAATGGTATTTCTTTATCTAACAGATTTAAATTTTGGGAAATAGACTTATATGAGTGGGATCTAAAGGGTAGTTAGTAATTTATTTATAATTATATTTCGGGGAATAGAAACCAGACAGAGCCATATAATAGGAACTCAAACCTTTAACAATGTACATTCTAATTTTCACAAGAGCCTTATCTGACAGGCAGAAAAGCTATTGGATCTACTTTCATGAATTCATACGTTAAGTCATGCTGTCTGCAGCTGCCACTTTTGATCGATAATACCAAGAGCTATGAAACTAAACAAATAATATAGTAAAAGTTATCATTGTTGAGCACAAAAAAGCATGTATGTATGTTCTAAAAATTGTCTTCCTATCAAAAAAAAAGATAATCCCACTCTATAATAGCTGCTGTCATGTAGTTCCTAAATGAATACAAGCCACAAAAATAGCTTGCAACTGGTAGACACATAATAATGACTCAAGCTACTTTATGACTCAGGGTGACCGCTTACGTTCATTCATGTAACACTATATTATAATTCATATGATGATTTTACCATTCAATAATATTTTTTTCATGCAATATCTATAAAAAGTACATTTTAATTTTAATTAAATGAAGCATTATTTGACATTTCTGATGGAAGATGGTAGAAGAAGTACAACCCCCTTTTTCCTCTTGGCTACTTGTCCAAAGATAATATATATTATATCATATTCAAAGAAACAATCGTGGAACAAGTGGAGAATAGGAGAGTTCTCAAAAGACCCTTAGTTACGCCCTTGGAAGCGTGACAAATTTGTTCACGCTTTCACTGTCGTGCTAATAATTCACTAGCGTGAAACTCTATTGAAATAGACCTGATGAGAATTCTCGCCGTGCGGCTTAAATTAAAATAGCTTTCTTTACCATAACGGTTTACATCCAAGACATTCACAAGGATGTAAGAACGTTTTTTGGGGTAGGGAGCAAGTTCCAAAATGTTGATGCCCCCGGGTCAAATTTCAAATAATTACACCAGAATTCACCGGTGAAAAAGCGGAGAGGCAAGTGTTGATATATTGCCTAGGGTATCTTCACGTATTCCCGGGGGTTCACGTGCCTCAAGTTGAATACCACAGGATCCCCGATGTAATTATTTTACATATTTTATCTGCTGGCCAGTAGAGTCTTGCCGATTAGTTTTCTGTAGTCCTAAGAGATGGCAGCATACATTTTTTGTTTCAAATTTCAAATCGTTTGAATTCGTTCTGGCAACAATGAGAATCTTGTTTCTGTGATCATGTTGAAGCGAACGTTTATCATAGGTAAAGGTAAGGTTTCTTTTTAATTTAATCTTTTTTATTTGTGATATAATCATTAAGAAGAGTTGTAATTTACGTGTGATATTAGAATATTATCTAAATAAATAAATCTAATAAAGTTTTTGGTTTTTTACAAAATAATGCAATTGCTACTTTATATAAAAAAAAAACAGTAAAAATGTGTGTTGTCAGAGACCTGATGTCCCCTATAAAGGACATGCTTATTTTTGGGGAAGTTAATTATGAAAAACTACCTTTTTTTAATTTTCCTTAGCATTTTGTCTTACCCATTCGAACTATATGCTATTTTTTTATTTTTTTAAATTATCGACTTATAAATATATTCTCACTGCAAAATGTAAGTTCAATGTTTTATTTCATTTTATAAGTTTTCCTTGGGTCTGAGGAGTGTGGGACCTACCTATAGAATATATGCATTATAATATATATATAAATAATTATTGCGTGTCACGTCTTAGCCCCCTTCCGGGCTAGCCCCGCAATTAGTTGCAGTAATGTAGTAGGGATAAAAAAAGGTAATCTAATTTGCGTGGAGCTAGAGTGGAAAATCGTTTAGTAAAAAAAAACCACTACTACACTCAGCTGGGATATGAATCCCTCGTCTCTGGAAAAACAGGCCAACTGATGAGTTTGACGTCCACCGATGAGGGCAGAAATACAAATAAACAAATACTCATGATAAATTTGTGCGGTTTATTGAGATCCGATTTATTTTATATTCTGATTTTAACCCTCCTATTAATTTTCTCCGCATCGAAACAAAAAAAAGGTATGAGACGTATGTGTGTGCATTTTTAGATGAAACTTCAACCAACAGTTTTACTTTGAGTTTTATTTATCGGTTAAAGTTTTTCCGTGAGCACTTTGTACCCACAAAGCCAAATGTCGGAGAATTATTTATCAAACTCTTGTTTGTGACTCCATACCACGACACGCTTGAGGGAAAAGACGCAAAATATCTTGAATATTTTATTTTGTTTGGACACATGGACAATGTAATCAGTTATCGAGAAGAATCAGATAATCAATCACTTATTTCTTTTTAAAATAAGATTTTTTTTTACTGGACGTACTTCAAAGGTATCTTAAACAATTGCTTAACATATAATTCCTATCAAATGTTTTTTTTTGTCCTAGTGTGCATTGGTTTTATCTTCAAACAATTGTGACGCAAATTATTTGTTGTTTAATGACGCAAGAGTTTAGGTTTTAATGGTAGTTGAATTACTAAAAATTTATGTTTGTTTTTACCCAATCGGTAGGGACGTTTTTTAAATGTAGTAAGTAAGGAAGGCAAAGAAACTTTAGTGAAAAATGCTAGTGAAGAAACTTAAATCTGTCAGAGACAATAGTTAGCTATTCAAAATGGTAGCTGTGAACGCTAAAGCGGATCTATATTCTCTACTACTTATACATTTAAAAAAACTCCATGGCTTCAACCCGCAAGCGAGCTATACCCACCAAGCGATCACCATATGTTGGCGAAGATAGTGCCAACATTTGTGGATAGAGGGTGTCATGTGTTCAGCACAACGAGCCCTATGGTCGTTAATCTCAGTTTTCTAGACCGTAGCCGCTACTTATTCATTCACGTAGCTCATTTGTCCTTACGGGGCTGAGTTTGACCCCGTTCCAGACCCCACTTCACAGAAAAATCAGTAAGCACCGGGGATCAAACCCTGGACCTCTCAATCTGTAGCAAGAAACTCTGACCCCTATTTTATAAAATAAACATTTAACTGACTAGTTTTTTAAAACTAAGTCACAATATAATAAATCTAATTAACATTTGGTCGCGATAAAACACAACACATGTAATGCCTATATCGCATGCCACAACTAAACAAAGTCTTAAATTGAAAAATAACACTTTGACACGGGAATGTTCCTGGAACCTTTGGACCAATGCTATTATCGCTGAGCTATCTTAGGAGTAATCCTATGCCCAGGGTCATTCTTCTCACGCATTTTAAGACAGAGTCTGTGATGGTCGTGCGGAAAATGAGTGAAGAATAACCTTGAACCTGGGATGGCTCTTTGACAGCTCAGTGCTAGGAGCATTGACGTACAGTAGCCCCGTGGTTTCTTTGGTGCTGACTGACAGCTCACAGCCGACAGCTTTGAAAAGTTACCAGACCAAATTGTGTATCCCTAAACCGACCTATATGATCTGCAAAAACATGTGTTTAGCAGCTGTCACTTCTGACAGTCAAAACGTAGGTATTATACCTAAATGTTGACTGTCAGAAGTCAGCTGTGAGCTGTCAGTCAGCACCAAAGAAGCCACGGGGCTACCGTGGTAGACAAATGTTGCGGGTACGATTTTCATGTCCAGGTGTCATTTTTCAATTGAAATGATATGATACCTAGATGCAGCCATAGTCCTACCTAACAATAATAGATTGGTAAAAAAAACTCTTGTAAATATTTGATTTGGGATGTCTACGCTATTTCACCGTGAAATTACTAGCAGACAGCTAAAAAAGTGAATTAAAACTACTTTCATATATTGCAGCTCTAACGTTTAACAGATATCATCAGTAGGGCTACCTATGAAATAATACTAATAAAGTAGTAGAATTACACCAATGTTGACTTTAAAAGACTATAAACATTTTTTTAAAGGTTCATCCTTTCTAAAATACTACTTCAAGGTGGGAGAGTAGGGAACACGAGTGAAGGGTAATATTTTTGCAGTTTTTATATTAAAACTTTTTTTGGGCAAAAAAATCAAATCTTTCTCCAATAGTAACAGAGTTAAATTTTCCTCACATAATGATATCAACATTAATTTTTTCTAATATCTTGTCAAGGGTGTCCTGGAATTTAATTACAACGTTCTCTCTTCATTTAACAAGTTTCTCATTTAATGCCACCATGCTCATGTCAGAAATTGAACAACTGTTGATATCATGTGAAGAAAATTAAACTATTATGTTACTACTGAAGCAATATTTGATTTATTTTGACATAAAAAAAAAAAAGTTTTGTTATAAAAACTGCAAAAACACTACCTTAAACCTCTACTTAAAACAAGCTGACTGCCAAATCAAAGAGCTTTGTTATTTATAGACGCGAACCCAAGTGGGACGCCTTGTTTACAAGAACTGATTATCATTACCGCTTCCGTCGATTGTTCCGTTTTTTTCCCATCCAGCAAGCATACCGCCGGGACGTGAATAAATGCCCTCCCACGCTATCAAAATCGGTTGTGAAATATGCTTCTAGAACAGTGATAAGTGATATAAAGCAAGTGATGCCTTAAAGAGTGCGTACGCGAGTTTTGAGTTATATTAAATACTAGCAATCCCGCACGGCGTTGCCCATAACTCACTGCGGTACACGAATCATATAGGCCCCGGCGCGCCCCCCCCCCCACACAAAAATGGTTTAGAATTACGGTCGATTTCGTACACTTTTGTTTTTCGAGGTAGATGCGGCATATTTTTATCACAGCTATATCTTAAACGTAATTCTAAACCAAATTAACAATATGTTCTTCAAAAATTTGTTAAAAATAGCCTAACTAAAAATCTAGTTAAAATTTAAAAATTCGGCTTCAAGGTGCATTCAGACCCCCTTTCCTCTACCTATGTTAAAAATTTCAGATCTCTGCCGCCATAGATTTGGCTGGGCATCACAAACAAACACTTTTTATTATTATAGAATTTTATTTTGTTGTGTAAGCTTATGTTATAAATTAAACATTGCTGGAGGCATCTAATATTTTCGTTGTTATATAAAAATACTAGAATATTTATTGATCGTTTAACTAAGAAAACCGCCTCTGTTGTCTAGTGGTCAGCGTTTCTAGCTACAGATCCAGAGGTCCTGGGCTAGATGCCCGGCGCTTCCATATTTTCTATGAACCAATGGGTCTGAATGGAATAGGGTCAACTCAGCCTCAAAAGGACAAATGAGGAGCTACTTGAATGAAAAAGTAACAGCTCTGGTCTATAAAACTGAGATTAACGGCCAAAGGGTTCGTTTTGCTGACCATTTGACATCCTCTATCCGTATAAGTTGGCAGTATCTTCGCCAACAGATAGTGGCCTCTCGGTCAGTATGGCTCTATTCCGTTCTGATGCCATGGCTTTTTTTAATAATTTAGTTAATAAATGGTACAATCCTAATACGATCCAAGGCTGATGAATTACTAAAAATAAATAAAATCTTTTATTAAATACATTAAAGTTACTTTATAATATTATATATTTAAAACTAAAAGTTGAAGATGAGTAAAAAATAGTTTCCCATAATTCAAATTAAATATTTAAAATAATCCAAAACTTACTTGAACATCCGTAGGCCCTAATACGGTAATGTCAAGAACTAGTTCAGTAGACTTTACATTTAGAATAAACCACACTCAGTCTACCCGGTCGGGATTCTAATCCCAACCTCTCCCGTAAACGGTGACCTTGTGAGATGCGAGTCTAACGCCTTAAACAGCGTGGACACCATCACGGGTAGTAATCTAATTAGAGATGGATTGTATCTTACTTTTCTAGAATCCAAATCTAGAATTTTCTTTCAGATCTTTAAAAACTTTAAGATTCGAAATTTTAATATATTTCATTGTTAAAATGGTTCCATTTTTAAAACGCCTGCTTTATTTTAATAATTTTTTAGTTTTTACTGTCAATGAGGCAATTGAGAAACTCTTGTTTGTTCTCAAATCTGAATCTAATAAGGGCAGTCAGTTGAGAAACAATCGAATGTGCCATTCAAATCGATCGCTCACAAAACAAGGTAAAACTTTTACGTAAACGTACGTATCACCATAAAAGGAAATGATACTTTGAACAGCCATATAAATAAATCATAACAGGAAGATTTTTTTTTATTTAGAAACTGGTTTTTAAAAAGGTAGCAACCATTACGTAATTACATCTCCAATTCATGAACGTATCTACTTCGTGGAACATCTTTTATGTAAAGCTCGTGCCGGTACCATATTCAGCCGAACAATGTACACAGTACAGTCACGCCACGAACACAATGAATATTGTATCCTGTCACGATCAGTTATTAACAATAAAATTAAATAGCTTTATTATTTTTTAAAGTCAAAAGACGTGGTGATAGTGAGCACCACAAATCGTTTGTTTAATGTGTCGATAACTTTCATAAAAGAGTCACGGGACTAATAAACTAGACGATTATCGCCATGCAATGACATCAACATTAAAATTCATTGTTAGCCTTGTCATAAATGCGAATGTTAACCCATTAATACTAAACTCGAATTAGGAGACAACTTTTTTTTTGTCACGCCCCTTATTTGTCGATTATATTTCCGCACGCCGGTGCAACAGCAATCATTACTAATGATTAATTATTATATTTTGACACCTGGACGCCCAAGTCATTGGTAAAATTGTTTAAGAGGCTACTTTTGAAATAAACTGGACTTTCTGTGAGTAAAGTTTGGGGCTCGAATCCCGGTTGGGTATAATAAGGGTTGTTTTTCCTAAATTATATCTCACTATCCCTTCACGCAAGTCCGAGTACATTTCATCTTACTGAGAATAAGGAAGGTATGGTTAAGTATTTAATACATAAATGTATAATGCAAACGGGTAGTAAGAAGTCATGCACAAAAAAAAAAAGACACCAAAAAAAGAGGGCTACTAACGCTTTAGTTTCAATTTTCGCCGCTCTGCGCGTCTTACCAATCGTCCGGGCTCTCCACTTATATGCACTAATAAATCAGGAATGAGGTAGGTATATTTTAGAGTAAATGTATCCGAATTCAAGTGAGAAACCATTAAGAGAAAAACCAACTCAGCCAACCAAGTCGATATTCGAACCCCGGCCTCCCCATCAGCGGTAAACAAGAAATGGTGAGATTGACTGCTTTTATCTACTTATCCTTCGGTGCGGGTTTTTCTTAAAATTAGATTTCCGTAACTTTGAAACTGTCAAATATGACCCATTAGCTTGCCAATCAACTTTGTTTACATAGAAATACAGTACAAAGATTATCGCTTCTGTTTATCTTGCGGAGTTTCCAGAATGGCGCGGAAAATTTTGATTTTGCTTGTGGGACACACCCATCTAAACTATCTAGTGGACGACTTGATCCAAAGAGGAAAATATGTCAAAGCTAATTATTCACTTGGAAGGAGGAGAAAAAAACCCTCGTGAGGGGAGTATTTCTTATGGGAAAGGAAGT
This sequence comes from Timema douglasi, assembly GCA_901482245.1. Classification (NCBI taxonomy): domain Eukaryota; kingdom Metazoa; phylum Arthropoda; class Insecta; order Phasmatodea; family Timematidae; genus Timema; species Timema douglasi. The sequence goes on along the minus strand of CABEEJ010000723.1, from coordinate 70,150 downwards.
TCCGAAGTTTCAAAACCACTAAAACAATCCTTAGCAATTATTTAAAAATATTATGTTGTGGCTAGATTAAAAATAGCATTTGTTTGAGGGCGAATAGATGTGTGTTTCTAATAATTGTTTTACGTTCATTACAGTTTCCAGCCTATAATCTGGGTAGTTAAAAAAAAAATTAAATTCATATATTTTTCCACTACCATCTTGCTATGCCTGTCGTAGATTCATGTCTTATAATCTAACTTAAGACTAGGACAGGCCGTTAATTTATCAATGTGAAAGGGGTAAACCCACATTTCACTGCTGAACCACCCAAGTAGATTATGCTCTGAATTTTTGGTGAATGTGTAAACCAATCTTTAGAAAATAGTGGAATTTAAAGTAGAGAAATTAATTTACCAAATTAATCATCTTTTTAGCAACGCTTCTTAATGCCTGTTCGGGATAAGCACGTATGTATTAATTACACTAGTGCGTTAGGAATTAATAAGGTTACAGTTAAGAGAAATTGTAACCAAACTTACAATAGAAGAGTGGAAAAACATTTTGGAAAATCCACCCACAGTATATCCGACCGGGATTCAAACCCCTACCTCTCCATCATAGGAAGTCTAAGTCTATTTCGAAAGCTACGCCCTAAACCATGCAGCCACCATAGTGGGCTATAATTTTAATTATATGCGATAAAATTGAAAAATAATCATTTAAAAATTCGAAAACCACCAAGCTATTTGACTGATCTCAAATATACTTTCGAAAATTGAAAAATTGTGAAAACCGGATGCAATTTCTGGTTTGGTCGTAATCGTGTAATCAATACCCCGGTTAAATGGTCGCTGAGAAAACCAAGAAACAGTTAGTACGATGCATTAAGGGGGAGGGGGGGTGCAGGGCACGCGAGTTAAAGGCAGTGTTTTTGCAGTTTTTAAAGCAAAAGAAAAAAGTGTTGGCCAAAATACATAGAATATTTTTCCAGTAGAAACATAGGGTTTAATTTTTTTCACAAGGTGATCTCAACAGTGTTGTTGAATATTTGTCACGAGCATAGCAGCATTAGATGAGAAACTTTTTAAATGAAGAGAAAAAAAAGTTGCTCACTAAATGTTGTGACACCCTTGACAGATATTCTAGAACTGTTGATGTCACCATGTGAAGAAAATTAAATTATATGTTTCTAATGAAGCAATATCTGATTTATTTTGACCAAAACACTGTTTTGATATAAAAACAGCAAAAACGCTGACCTTTTCTCGCGTCGCCTACGCCCCCACTTCAAAGTCGGGAGAATTTTCCGATTGGTCTCACCCGGTTATTTACCAAATATTGAAGTTGGCGGGAAGCGGATAATGAGGTGCGATTTACGATGGTAATCTGTCAGCACCTGGCTAGTTTCAGTTTGAACTTTGGAACGTTGCGAGAAAATAAACTATTCGATAAACACGTCTGCTTTAAAGTCAATCCATAAAAATAGAGGGACGTACCACCAATAAACCTGTCTTATTTTGACTTTTCACAGCTGCCACTCATAACTGTGGGACTACACGGTGTGATAATTCATCGATATTAAGTTAAATGTTAGTTATTAATGTAGCCACATCGGTGGGCTCACGGTCTAACGCCAGACTCTTATTATAATTTAGCTTACCTTTGAAGGAGAGATAAAAGTTATAATTCCGGCCGGATGAACTAAGGGTGGTTTTCACTTGATTAGCTCTATTTTAATAAACATTTGGTTAATTAACTCTTTAGTTTAGCTGTAAGATACCTGCTTCGGTGGCTACATGTTCTTAGGCGTCACTAGTATTAAACTAGACTGCCGACGACAGGGAGATCGGGGTTGGAATTGCGGTTGGGTGTATTGAGGGTGGTTTGAATCAAAATGGTTTTCCACTTTCCATCCACGTAAATGCGTGTACACTTTCTCTGAATTCAGGCCTGGTGAGCCCTAGCTCATTAGTGCAATTAGTGCATATGAGTATAACCTAAACAGGTAGTAAGACACGGTATGGATGAATGTATGAATGAATCTACGTAAGAAATATTAACTTTATTATTAGCGTATTTAACAAACAAGTTGGTGACAGCTTAATTTAAGAGATAGGGATGAGAATGGTGGTTTCGTTGTGCATCAGCGTTAGCGTCAAAAGAGAGTAAGACTACACTGATATATCACAAAGCATATCCCCTATGGTACTCTAATAAGGTAGGTCAGAAATCGATTTGAATCCTGGTCAGAGGTGAGCAAATAATTTGTGTTGGCACTGTGCCAATCTTCCCCTTTTAGTAATTAAGTATTAGCCTGTTTGTCTTGATAATAAATTGTGCTATTTCTGCCTTCGTAATGCATCGTTGCTTCTCCTATCACGTAAAAGCAATCGTTTCTTTTTCTACATCATTAATTAAGTTATACCTGATGAAGGAAAGGGAAAGAAAATGCATCACAGAAATATATAAGTTTATTAAAAAGTAAACAAAAAGATATAGAATTGCATGAGTGACAAGATTTAAATTCAATTAATTAATGATAACTGTAATCCGGTTATCGAGGTAGAAACCATTAGGTTGGACGAATAGGTATTATTACTTTGTACACAAGGAACCGACAGTATACTTCATTCACGGGAGGAGTTTACCTCTGAAAGGTCTTTTTTCTTACCAATATCCTACTATATAATAGATTTCTGGTAGGGAAAAAAGTCCTTTCCCAGGTAAACTCTTACCGTGAACGAACTTTAGTTAGATAGAACATGCTATAATTTGTTCGCAGTGAATTTGGCTTTTACTAAATGCGGAAAGTCACCAAAATAAATTATACGACACAATCGTACGAACTTTCTCATTAAGCGACAACTCGCTTTCCGACGCTTAGCTTATACGGTGGTTTTAAATAGTGACTCTACACCGAGTATCAGACAACTACAGTAGCCCCATGACTTCTTTGGTGCTGACTGACAGCTCACAGCTGACTTCTGAAAGTCAACATTTAGGTATAAACCTACATTTTGACTGTCAGAAGTGACAGCTGCTAAACACATGTTTTTGCAGATCATATGGTTCGGCGTAGAGATACATAATATGGTCTGGTAACTTTTCAAAGCCGTCAGCTGTGAGCTGTCAGTCAGCACCAAAGAAGCCATGGGGCTACTGTACCTCGCTCATAAGACGGCTTAGTGACAGGATGGTGTCAGCTTCCTGCTGGACTCAAATTTGTTTACAAACACGCTACGGGCTGCGTCTCTGTGTTACGTCCTGTAATTTAGTGAATTATAAACGGCTTATAATTTATTTTATATTATTATTGACAATAAAATAGAAAATTAATCAACAATGGAATCTATATGACGCTTGCAGTGTTAATGCATTAATAAGTAATAATAAGGCAATGATTCGCTTTACGACAGCGGTCTAAAACTTAACATGTAATATTATAATTTCAAATAAAATTTAAAAATCAAATATACAGTGTTACCTATTTATCATGTTAAACACTAGCCAGATATTAATTACCAACAAAATCGTTAAAACTATTTTTCACGAAATTTTGAGCTTCCAAGAATTATTCAATTGTAAAACTAGTTGTTTTTTTTTAGTTTGGGGGCACATAAAGTGCTAAGCTTCCTCATGATCTCAAGGTCAAGAAGTTTTACGTTTACAATACTTTCTCTAGATGTATTGACGGCTGGGAACTGACTATTGTGTCTGTTCTCATGTTAAGTGATTTTTTTTAAGTCGTATTTTGGGTAGATTCACAAAATCATAATATTTTAATTTTCATAAGTTCTACTACCCCATTAGTGTCATTCTCTAATTCTGAGAGTGTAGTAATCGGAGAATATATTAGGCCTAAGTTATTAGTTTGTAAGACGTGTTCGGCTATAATCTGTGTTTAGAAAGTGCAAGTCAAGTTCTTGAATAAAAATTATTCATATATATGTTTTTTAAACTTAATAGCCTGGGTTTTAAGTATTCCCTACTTATTTCATATTAACATGAATGTATTCAATATACAGTAGCTATGAAGTTTCATACACTCGACATCCTAGATTATTTACTAACAGTGTTTTTTATCAAATGTCTGAAATATTTGTTTATTATTAAATCGATTTAATAAGTGATTATCTAATTTAGCTATAATTGAGAAACAAACAATGTATAGATAGATCAAAACAAATACATCATTGGTTTTATAAGAGCGTTTTTGATTTTATATCATTACGCTGACATCTGTCAAGAATAATAAAACTTGACCTAAGCCCTGACTTAATGGAAAAATAGGACATCATTGTTTGGTTCTATTACAAGACTAATAGTTATAATTTGGATGTATTCCTTTTTTAAATAAATGATAGGACACAATAGCACAAACTTTCTCATATTGTGTGTGTATTATAGCTTGGAAGAAAATGTTCAAAAATAGATTTTCAGCAAACGACCCTTAAGTAAGTTTTCCTCCTAAAAACAAACACATCATCTTGTAAGTCACACTAAAACTCTGAATATATAACCACATTGTTCAAATAATTTTAACAAATTTCAAATTTTCATAATTTTGTTATTTGCAAGACTACCCTAAAATCGTTTTTAATTTGTAAAATAAAAAACGTATTCTTATTTATCATGAAAAAATATTCACATATATGAATATGATTATTTTAAATGTAATCATATTAACAAATATCAATTTTGAACCAGATCGCTAGAGCCATTTTTTTAAATAATAAATCTTTGAAAAACCAGTCATCAGTAAACTGCCCTTTAACGAGTTTATTGCGAAAGAAAACAAAAAACAACAACAAATATAGTGTGGAGAATTCTAAAGGCCCCTCGTTGGGTAGCGAATTGAAAACTATAGAAAAGGCTTCTATATGATGAAAGCCCCATCCACTATTGGGCTCCAATTATAATAGTCTACGAAGGCCCGCGTTGGGTGCCAGTTATAGTAGCCTATAAAACCTCACGTTGGGTCATCAATTGTAATATTCTAAAGACCCCGCTTTGGGTAGCCAATTGAAGAACACCTTAAAGAGACCCTCGATGGGTCGTCAAGTTATAAAACACTACGAACAGATTACTTATTATATTAACGTCTGTCCCTGGCTAGCTCAGCTTCTCTTATCGACGCGATTATCATATAAAGAAATTCCCACTTAAACAATAAATATAATTTGATCACTTTTATATTAATTTATTATCAGGACGTATTCCTTTATACGTTATTACACACGTCTTGTCCAGACACTGCAAGTCTCCTTCTGGTGTTACAGTCAGAGTTTGCTTATGCCTCGAGTCTTTTTCAAATTCTGATGACATCGACGATTGCACCAGAGTGGACTGACAATATCGACCTATCACATGAGAGTAGTTTGAATTCTGGCTTTCTGGTTGGCTGGACAAAGCAACTGCTCTGTACTAGGGAAAAGGTGTATTTCTCTTAGAACGAAACCTAAGTGCAAGATTAGCGCTTTCCATTTTGGTTTAATCGTCCAACGCACCCAGTAGGAACTTTTAAAATAAAATAAATATACTGACTTTCAAACTGCCTGAAGGGCTTAAATATTCTAAAATGCAAATGTATTATTAAAAATAATATTATAAAATGAAGAGAATTCCAGAATTTAAATATAAAATGCCAATAATATATTAAAACTGCAGTCTCGTCCTTCCTTTTCGAAAAATAGGGGTTTACAAGTTGGGACATTACAAGTGTTAGTTTGGAGGTCAAACACTCCACAAACACAAAATTGTTAGAAACATTTTCGAACAATTTAGAATTTAAAAAAAATCAATAAAACTACCCTTAATTTGAGATCTATGGTAAAAAAAAAAGTCCCAAGGCATGTCATTTAACACCAAAGTATAAAGTTTAATCCATTAATCTGTTTAAGACCTGTAATTAGGGACAGACAGACCGAATAATAAAATCAACTTTTTTTGAACCCACCTCGGTGGCGTAGTTGGCTAACGCGCTAGTCGTGTTGAGCTCTACTGCTGAGGACGGGGAGATCGAGGTTCGAATCTCGGTTGGGTGAACTGGGGTGGTTTTTCCTAAATGGTTTTCCACTCTCCCTCCACGAAAATGCGGGTTCACTTTCTCTGATTCAACCTTCCTAATTCCTAATCCATTAGCGTAATTATTACTTAAAGCGTATAACCCGAACGGGTAGTAAGACGCGGTGCTAAAATAATAATAATAACTTTTTTTTTTGGCACTGACACAAATAAAACTTAAATATTCATCATAATCTCAAGTTTGAAAAGTTTCATGATTACAATACTTTCTCTTGATATGAGAAAGTAAAAACGAGCTAATTAATCCGGCTAAATCTGGAGTTCATTGTTGTAGTCAAACTAAATAAATTCACAGAATACAGCTCACAAGAGAGAGTGTTTGTTTAGTTAGTAAACATGATTCTTTTCAACGAATCTAGTTTTATCTGTAGTTTTATTACAATAATGTAAACGTCGTAATGACGTCAGCTTTAGACTTTTAGTAAGCTTACATTTTGTTTTAGCACAAGAATTATTTATTGGTTTAATCCACACAGTCATTATATTTATATATTTATACACTCATCTTACTCTTCTTACTAGCTTTCATTGTCGAATGCTTCGTTCGAATCGTTGAAGATATTTGAAATTCATGGGTCCGAGAAAAATATCGGATTCTAGATTTGAAAACAACTTACCGTATGCAACCTAATAGAAGCCGGAAACGGGATAAAATCCGAGAACTCTATATGTAGCTTGGTTAAAAAGTAAAGTTACTAATAGTGACCATTTCAAATGGTGTATCTTTTTTTTTAGCATCGCGTCTTACTACCCGTTTGGGCTATACGCCTATGTATAAATTACACTAATACAGTAGTTTTAGGGATTGGGATGGTTTAATTGAGATCAAGTGCACCCAAATTTGCGTAGAAATAGAGTGGAAAAACATTTAGGAAAAACTACCCTCAGTGTGCAACCAACTGGGATCGAACCCCGATCTTCCCATCTTCGACAGTCTAGTCCAACACGAGAATAGCGCGTTAGGCCACGTGGCTACCGAGGTGGGTCTGTATTAATTTTCTAATTTATATTTGCAATAATGGTTTTAGAGCTCCTATAATGCTTATTGGTGGTTTTACCTTAACCCGTTCGGGTCTAAGCATAAATATTGCTTACGGAAATGTTGTAGGGATGAGGAAGGTATAATCTAGAGTAAATGTGTCTGAATTTACATAACTGGAGAGTGGTAAACTATTTAGACTATAGCACCGTCAGTAAACCTGACCGGGATTCGAATCCTTATCTCCTAGTATCAGACAATCCCATTTATTGAAATGGTGACGCCTTAGTTTCTACGTCTACAAACTGTCAGTCAATCTATCCACAGATTATTTTCCAGGGGCAAATATTTGTTGTTTGAACTAAGGCTTTGCACTTAATCAACTGAACAAACTGTGTCTTACAAACACCTTGCTCGATCAGCTGACGCACGGTTAACCGCAGTCATTGTACAGGACACTTATCACGACTCGGTGAATCCGATAGGATAGAGAAAAAAATATACTGACCTTTTTACCAATTTCTTTTTTTCTCTACCATTGAAACCGGCAGATAAAAAAATACGGCTTTCCGGTGTCGTAATGATGTAAGCGACGATATTAGATTTATTGCAATAAATATAGTCAAGATTTCTATATGTTTATCTCGGAGGCTACGGAAAGTAAATTTACTTGAGCTTATGCCAAATAAAAATTTCCTATGTCCGACGTCTATAGGCCGAAAAATATTAACAACAGGCACAGCACCTTTATGGTTCAATTTTAGAACACAAATTGTACGGGTTTTAGTTTATGATTATTTATTCCCCGTGTCTTACTAATCCTTTGAGATATCTGATTGTTTACGCCAAATAAGGTATAATTTGAGAGGAAATGTACCTACATTCGCACGATAGGAAACAAGATAAACAACCTTGGAAAAACCAACTCAATACACCTTAACCGCCAACAGTATTAGATCAAAGACAAACTAGACGAGGTCATGGGCACGGGATGAATCTTGGATTATTATTATTATTATTAGCACCGCGTCTTACTACCCGTTCGGGTTGTACGCACTTATGCTAATGTGTAATGGTAGGGTGATTGTGAGATGAAATGGAGGACCTACAGTTTAACGTGGAATCCGAACCACGGTGGAGGCCTGGCATTCCCCACATTCACAAGATGTCTTGTCAGAGGTGAAGAAAGGGTTTGGTAATCAGATAAATCTGTGCCGGGACCGAGGATTGAACCCCGGACCCCCAGTACAGAAATCCGTCACCTTACCCCTAGACCACCAGGTTACCAATGAATCTTGGATAATTTTATGATTAGAGAGCGTTTTAATACTAAGTCAAAGGTCCTGGGTCCGATTCCTGTGTCCAGGGGTCATTTTTCAATTTTCAGAATAAAATATTTTTGTTTAATTTGTTCACTTTGTTTAGTATATTGGTAGTTTGTTTAATTTTGGTCTAATGTTTTAAAGCCATGCAGTCATCAAATTAGATATGATTTGAAGATGATTACAGGTATCACTATAATACATAAAACGAATAATCTCAAAATATTAATATATATATATATAATCACCACATTATTCTGTATTATAGAACTTATTGGCCACTTCAGCCAGAGTACCTGCTTAAATATTTCTTGAAATGATTTGTCGCTTAAAGGGAATTTGACGATGAACAACAATTGTTTGGAGTGGTGTTAACTGTATGTAAAAGACTATAAAATTAAAACGTTTCGATTATAAAAATACGAGCCTCAATTTTTTAAAGAAAATATTTTATCTAATTAAAATATTATTACTGCATGTTTGGTAAAATAAGAATATATAATTATTTCAATGTCTTATTTAATAGTAGGCCTAGTATTTTATACTTATTTGCACTGATACAGTCCAATTTTATAGAAATAACCTTATCCAATAGCTAGAGAAACTTACTAGATCTTATTTCATTTATTCATACGCCAAGTTATGTGATCTGCAGATGTTACATATGATACGATACCTACAAAATAATACTAATAATATAGCAAAATGTTATCAACGTTGACTGTGGAAAAAAGATTATATTTTCTGCAAGTTTCTTCCGACCAAAATCTTACTACAGTTTTAAAATATCTCAAAATTATCTTTTAATAAAATCAAATATTAAAATTAAGCTCATGAACTTGAAAGTGTTCTAAGATTTATTATATTTGGTTTATTGATATTCAATATAATGTATAGTATCGCTGCTTTTCTTTGTTCTTTCAAACCCTTGTAATGATACTGTTTTGGACACCTCTCATATATTCAAAAAGTCGTGGATGAATTGTATTTTTATTTAAATAGCTGTACGTAAAGTTTCCTTTTAATACTTTATCCATGGAGAATCACGCGCTTTTAGAAGTAATTTCAATACACTACGTTTCAAAAGACTTTCTTTCTTTAAAATATCAACTTCGTTGTATTAGAAGGATAATGTGACATACTGGCTCTCTCTATCCAATAGGAAGCCAGCCTTCACAACATTAGGTTGCCAGGAGAGTTTCCATTAGTTAGTTTTAACACTGGTGACAAGGGGTCCAAGAGGCAAGGGGTAGGTCATATATAAGTTGCTTGTGCGTATGAATCCATCAGTCTTTGAATACATATAGTAATATAAGAGTGTCAGCACTATATTAGAGAGCGATATAACTCCACACTGTACACAGTGCCAATAACATACATCTGCATACAAAACATTGTAATATCAGCTAAAAACTGTCCGCAAATTAACAAAAACTGTATAATTTAATATCAATCTTCAGTATCGAAGGTGTAACCATCTAAATAAATCGTGTGCAACATTAAATGTCTTACTCATTTCATAAGAATAAATATCACATAAAATCAGATCAAATAACAGTGTATAAGTGCGCATAAGGCATGTGCGTGCCGTAATCATCAATACAATCTTTTATCTTAATAATTGGTGCTCAATAACAGGGCAATATTTCAATAAATATCACGATTAAAAACTCAGTTGCACAATACCCTTCAGGGTTTTTACGTATATTTTCTATATCATGCATTATTGTGCTAACTAATAGGTATTAACGTTATTTCTGTACTTCAAAAGCTTTTAATACTCAATATTTTCTCATACATGCTAAAACAATTATGATTATTAAAATTCGTTAAAATAGATTAAAGAAGCGTTTATAGGATATCATATGTTAGACATCACAAAAAAATATTATCAATTTAAAGAGAGCACTTACTTCGCTGGTGGAAAATTTGTTATCTACTTTCTTGGTATATATCTGGCAGCTACATCTACTGTTGGCTGTTTGGGATGCAAACACCCTTAGCTACTTGCTCCCAATTATATCTTCTTTAATTTAACAAGCCTTGGGTTGAATAAAACTAATCAATAAAATAAAGAAAAACAGAACATTTTGGTTTTAGTTTCTGTCAAATGGTTTCTAGTAAAAACGTGTAATTTTGTCGTGTACTAGTTTACGTACCGGACGTTGCATGGGAGAAATTGTTTTTAATTTAATAATTTACGTAAGGTAAAATTTAAGTTCAGAATAAACCATCCACCTGAACGCTAGCTCCCTAATCTACCTTTGAAGGAAAAGTTTTACTGCAAGGTATCAGTAGACATTACGCCTTGGGAGGGTAATTATGGTTCAAGGTAGTAATGCCCAATACTCCTTGGAAGGGTAGTCATGGTTCAAGGTAGTAGTGCCTAATACTCCTTGGAAGGGTAGTCATGGTTCAAGGTAGTAGTGCCTAATACTCCTTGGAAGGGTAGTCATGGTTCAAGGTATAAGTGCCCAATACACCTTGAGAGGGAAATCATGATGCAAGAGAGCAGTGCCCAATACACCTTTTGGAGGGGAAATATTGGTGGTAGATTTGGGTCAAAAGGCGTGTCCAGTCCACCTAAGCTCGAACGAATTCAGAAGTTTGGAGCTCTCCTCCACCGGACAAGTGAGCGCGGGTATTGAACCCCAGGCCTTGTACAGCCTATATACGGTACCAGCTGGAACTACACATCTAGGTCATCAGTCATCATCCAACAAGCTGCAGTAAATTATTCTAGCGCGGCCCAGACGATAGACGATACGAGCACGGAGTGTGTCTACACGGTGCCAGCGAAACATCCCGATCATCTATACTCGCATTGCACTTGTTAGTAATGAAGGGAAGGTCAACGGTTCGAGTCCCGACATTTTGTTTGTCAAAATAAATAAAACATTGTTTCAATATAAACATTTAGTTTAATTTTCTAGGCATTATAATCTCAACAGTTCTTGTATACGTGTCATGAGCGCAGTGGCATTTGGGTGGAAACATCTAAGTGAGGAGAAAAATAAAACAGTCAATTATGCACCGCCCATCACAGATATTCAGAACCTTTAAGATTAATGCGTGCAGAAAACTAAACTGTATGTTTCTAATGAAACAATATTTTATTTATATTGGCAAAAAACCTTGTTTTATCATAGAAACAGCAAAAAATTAGTTTAGCTCCTTTCCACCCTAATTTAAGGTGGAGATGTAGGAAACTTAAGTTAAGGGCAGTAGTTTTGCAGCTTAAAGAGAAAAACTTTTTCTTTGTCAAAAAAAAAAGTTCTCCATTATAAACGTAGATTTTAATTTGATTCAAATGGTGATAACAGTTGTTGAATATCTGTGAAGGGTGTCCTGGCATTTAAAGACAACTTTTTCTCTTAATTTAAAAAGTTTCTCAACTTTTGCTGCTATGCTCATAACAGATATTCAATAACTATTGATATCACCATGGGAAGAAAATTAAACTCTTACGTTCCTAATGAAGCAATATTTTATTTATTTTTGCCCCCCAAAAAATCTTTAGCTATAAAAACTGCAAAAACACTGGCCCTGGCTCGCATTCCCTACATGCCCACCTTAAGTCTGCTCCTATGGCACACATATCTTTGTAATCCGGACTGATAAGGTGTAATCCGATTATCTGAGCTAGCTGACAACAAACTCTAAGAAAGGTATCTACAGTGCTCATACCACTTCTTTGGTGCTGACTGACAGCTCTGAAAAGTAACCAGACCAAATTATGTATCCCTACGCCGGACCATATGATCTGCAAAACCATGTGTTTAGCAGCTGTTACTTCTGACAGTCAAATTTTAAGTTTATACAAGAAACCTATATGACTGTTTTATTTATTTTCTATATATTGTTGACCTTGATATGTTGATGGCCTAGTATTATTAATTTTTTCAAGAATATAATTTTTTTTAAAAAATAGCATTTAATTCCATATCAGTTTTTATTGTATAAATAAAGTTTTAATAAAAAAATTCCAATTTTCTTATAGAAAATTATAAAAAAAAATCCATTTTTTTTGTTATTATTAGTATTATTAACAACATTAATAAATGTGAAAAATCTGAATATCAATTACTACAAATAG
>CABEEJ010000723.1:43153-55447 GCA_901482245.1 Timema douglasi | reverse complement strand
CACAAACCATTTATTTATGTTAAAGATATACGAGGGCAGCTATAAAAATATTAATATCTGAATATAATAACATTAAATGTAGAATTTTACGCTCTATTTAACCGGTAATTGCCACAAGAATGAAAAGAAAAACTAAAATGAAATCACTAGACTTTTTTTTCTTACATTTGATTATGAAAAGAGAAATTATACTGTAATCTTTGAGGAAGTATTGTTAAAAGTGATTGATAATATTTTTGGTAATTATAATAGTAGTAATTAGTAAATAATAATTGTTTCCAAATATGGTGACAAAAGTTATTTTTAGACAATGTTTGCGTAACCGATACCATTTGCTAGCTTCTGCTAGCTGTCATGTAAAACCACAAAAGTGGTAAGTCCACTGTAGACGGCATCGATAATGTAAATCACCTGCTCGGGTCAGCGAGAAATCATCAATCGCCATCAGGCCACATGAATTAAGAAATACAAATGGTCTGTGTCATTTTCTTGAACTATTTCCCTATTCTGTCTAAGCTTATACTCTCATTTTCCCTTCCCTTACAACTTTTTGTTATGTTAATAAGAAAGAGAGAAACTTATCTTAAGGCAAAGAGGAAAGCTTGCTGTATTATGAAATTTCCTGTTGTGAGCCTATCAAAATATATTACCATGTTTGTTAGAGAAAGTATATATTTAGAGCGCTTTTCCATCAAGCTTAGTCCCATAGCTCCGCAAATATGCTTAAATTGTCGTTGAAAATGAGCCAATGTCACATTATCACACATTCATTTATATTAATTTAACTCTAACTATAGGGTTGTTAAAGAAAAACAACCCTGTTGAAATTATTGGACTTTATTTTGGCGTGAACCATATTTCGAAATAAAGCTTCATATAATTAAATATTGCGTTAGAGTTGAACGTATGGGAGGCGATATCTCGCTTACCGAGGTCTAAGGTATCATTTTCACAATAGACTGGACTGACGACTACGGAGGAATCGTGGTTTGGGTCCAGGTTGCGTGTACTGTGTTTTTCCCTTAAGACATTTCCCACTCCTTCATGCAAATGCAGGTACACTTCCTCTAAATTCAACCTTCCTTAACCCTAGCACATTAGCGTAAATAGGCCTACATATTCGTATAGTCCGAGTGAGTAGTGAAACTTACTGATAATATTTTTTTCCATTGTGATTTGAAACACTGTCCGGGTGTCATTTTTCTATATTTACTCAAATATTCCATCAGAATGAACGTTTTTTTTTAGCACAGCACCTTACTTATACGGCTATGTGCTAATAATTCTAAAGTGTTATGGATGAGGAAGGTAGAATTTAGAGGAAGGGTAGGCCTACCCACATTTTCGTAGAGGGAGAGTGGAAAATCATTTAGAAAAAACCACCCTCAGTAGACCCGATCTCCCCGTCATCAGTAGTCTATATCCAATAATGTTTATGAGTAAATTTCCCAGATATTAAATTCTGGCGCTATATATTAGGGTGTCAAGATGCTATATGATAAGATAATTTAGTATGCAATTCGTGCGCCAATTCACACTCGCGTTCAGATAGTGCGTTCTAAATGCCCAAAATAAAAATAAACACAAAGTAATCAAAAGAATTTTCCAACTAAGCCGTAACTTATTTTTACTGACGTAATCACGTTCATATCACGTCGCACAATTCCACGTCCAGAAATAGCTGCGCTAATTACTGATTATAGTAGTCAGTACGTACTAATGAAAAGCGAGAATGACAAGCAATCATTTTGTTCTGGCTCCTCGGCCTCTAAGGATCACTCCGTCTTCACGTGTTACGTATGGAGATGAAGTGTAAATGACTTGTTTGTGTTGACAATTACTCTAGTTACTCATGACGTATATGCGGACCTAAACAGTTGCCAGTAGGGGTACTAAGAGTATTGATGCTTAACAATATATTAACATTCAGGGTGGGCCAAAAAAGGTGAAGGTAGACAAATGGTTCAGTTTGTAATTTAACTTAAAAATTTTTTTTTTTCATGAATATAGTTTAGCCTAAATACTAGTAGTTATGTGAACAGTAGAATCTCCTTATGTTCTTATCGTTACTACAGTCTTAAAATGTATATTTGAGTTTTAAGTTAAAATATTTCCTTTTATTTCTCCTTGGATTTGAAATTGATATTTTCCCTTGGTGATCAAGTAAGACAAAAAACAAATTAATAAAATATTCAATAGTACATTTATTTAAATTCTTGTCTGGGCCACATCACATTAATGAATGATTTATTCAATTGATCCAGTATTTCTGATTATAAGGTTAAATTTCCTTAGGGATAACAGCGTAATATTTTTTTTAGCAAGTTCTTATTGATAGAAAAGATTGCGACCTTGATTTTGGATTATTATACAATTTAGGTATAGAATCTAGAAGTTTAGGTCTGTTCCACCTTTAAATTAATTAATTAATTGAGTTCAGACTGGTGCAAAACAGGCCGTTTATATCCTCGATATTTTTTCTTATTTTAGTACGAAACGACATAGGAATATATATTTTTAGTTGACTAAAATCAATTTACTACTTGGACAGAAATAAAGTCTAATGGATTTATAATCTATAAATATGATTATATATTACAATTAGTACTATCTACATCACTCGTGACCCATTTTGTGGAAAGATAAAGCCCGTACTGTTGTTCAGGGGACGCTCTAATGTACTAATCGTACATCCTTTCCGTGTAGGCTCGTTCATTGTCCCGATGAGATGAGGTGATGGTGGTAGTGAATATAACGAGGTGGAGCCAATGAAGATCTTAACCTAACTTAAACCTAATTAACCAAAACCTGGTGATACCACCGAAATTATTCCATTTTTGAGAAAAATCTCCCCGTATCAAGCGGGAATAAAATCCTGGACCTCTAGGTCAACAACCAGGATCTCTGACTATACCACGAGGTCGGTTGTGATTAACATTGATAACATTTTACTATATTAATTATAAAATTCAATTTTTAATGAAATTAAGTTGTATTAAATTAACATGAAAGACATAAATGTGTAATATAATATAATTTATATGCACAATATTTGATTGTTATTTGAAAGAAATTGATAATATTAGCTACGAGTTATGATACTTTATAATTATGAATGTCTTGAATTATAACAATCATCTAGATCTAAAAATTCAGTACATATTAAAATTGTAGATATATGAGTCAAAGTTATACTTAATAAATATAATAAGTCAAATATAGTATACATATAGGAACATATAAGGTATAATATCTTTGACTTATTATATTTTTCCAGAATGATCTCTCACTTAATTGATATACGTTTATTGTAATTATCATATTAGTTTCATTAAACATACAACAGGGAATACTCAATTGCATAGTTTTAATATCTGGTATATATGTTATTTCATAATTATTCTTTTTTTGATATTATAATTTATTAACCTTCAATAACTTTGCATGTTATACCACATTGGCTAACGCATTGTGTTTTGACCATGATTTCATTTGGAGTGTTATCTTCTTTTTAATCAGACCTGCGGATGATGCCGTCATAGCATCGAAATATGACGTCTAAATAATGCTACAGTACTTGCAGCAGTAACCAAGGAACAAGGAAATACAAATAAGAAAGAAATTCAATTTTTATATTTTTTTCAAATTTAATTACTTGTTCTCTCAATTCTCAAAATAATACATAAATACTAAATATGCATGATCACATAATCCTTTGTTTTTTAAAATATATTTCTAAGTATAACTTTGACTCAAATGTCTACAATTTTAATATGTACTGGATTTTTATATGTTTGTAATAATTTCAAGACATTCATAATTATAAAGTGTCATAACTTGTAATTAATATTACCAATTTCTTTCAAATATCGATCAAATACTGTGCATATATATTATATTACACATTTATGTCTTTCATGTTGATTTAATACAACTTGTACAACCTAATTTCACTAATTTTTTTTATAAATATTCTTATACGCTCCTTATTAAACAATTCAAATGTTTTTCAAAACGATATTATTAGTGTTACTTGATAGGTTATAATTATAACAAAAGTGAAAGCTGCAGATCACATGGCTTGGCGTATGAGTACTTGAAAGTAGATCTAGTAACTATTCTATTTTCAGATAAGGTTAATAGCGTAGAAAAAAGTTTTTATTTTCTAAAAAGCTCTTCCAGTAAAAATTGGTCTGTAAGAGTATTTCAAAGTTTCAAGCGGGCTCAGTTCTTTTCACAAACAAATTTCTCAATTTAAAATTACAATTCCTAAAATAGATAAATAAGCATAATCAAAGGCAACAACATAGTCCCTTTGAACATTACCTTCCTACAAATGTAGTGCCACATCAAAGAGACTTAGTAACAAGTGATCAGTTTGATTGAAGATTGATAAACAAATACCTACTAAATACAGCGCCGCGGCAAATTTCAAAGAAAATATGTTGTGATTTATTGGCGTCGTCTTTGCTGCTTATATCAAAGTCAATATACGGACAGGATGTTTATTTAAAAGGATTGAGCCTAGCATTTTGGGTGGAGAAGCTATATCAAAGAAATTGAAACGGAAATAAATGGTTCAATCCTCTTCAATTGAACATATACAGAACTATATAATGATTTATGGATTGATCATCCATCATTTAGGTTTTCAGATTAGATAGTTAATTTTCTATTTGCTAAACTGACATATTCAAATCTACCTTCTGAATAAGATTACCTCATTATTTATTTTATCTAGCCTGAGGTTGGGTTTCCCTCTCGTAGTGATGATATAGAGATCGGCTATAGCAGTGTCTAAAATAATTTAACACAGCCCAATTTATGTAGAAAAGGCCTTATAGAAAATACCGTACAAACTAAATAGTAATAATGAATATCAAAAGTGCAAGTAAAACGCCCCCCATAAAAATTACCATCCTCACTCCTTCATAAATAGATCAAAGCCTTTATTAACAGTTGTGCCAAACGCACCACCACCACCACTACCACTACATTAAAAAAAATCACTTTTCCCTTCCACATCTTCAAGGAATTTGGTTCGAGCCTGCTCTCGAACTCACTGAGCTAGACTAGTAACCACACATGCGAAGGCAAACAAACACGACTCAACACATGTGTTGGCTCGACAGTGACTCCCTTTCAATAAGCCTCGAGATCTCGTGTATTTACGAGAATAGTCCTCCCGTATCTACTACTGCATGTGGGAATGTAGGGAACTCAATATAAGGCCAAGGTTTTTTTACAGTTTTTATAGCAAAACATTTCTAAACCAAAATAAATAAAATATTGCTCCAGTAGAAATATAGAGTTTAATTTTTTTTCACATGATGTTAACAGTTCTTGAATATCTATCAAGGGTGTCCTGGAATAATCTAATGACAACTTTTTCTCTTGATATAAGTAATTTTTAATCTAATGCTACTATGCTCATGACCGATATTCAACAACTGTTAATAATATTGTGTTTAGAAAATTAAACTAGGTTTCTACTGGAGCAATATTTCATGAATTTTGGCTGGAAAATGTTTTACTACCTAAACTGCAAAAACTCTGGCCTTTTCTTGAGTCCCCTACACTTTCACCTTAAACGCTTCCATTCTTAGTAAAATAAACTTGCTTGTGTGTAATAGTAGTTTGTTTTTAATGCTAATTTAAGATATAAGGAAGAGGAAGTTGCTCAGAGCAGAGTTTTCCTTATCTTTTCCCGCTAAATCTTCAAATGAAAACTCATAGTTGTTGAACCTCACTGACATTATAATTATTTTTCTTCAAAAAACGTGTTTATGTTAAAATGAAAACAAAATAATGTATGCAATTTTTGCATTGATTAGATTGAAATTAATTTAGTAGAATTTGTTAAATAGTAAAAATAACAATACAAATTGTATAAAATATTAATAACATTATGGATTTAAATTGATGAAATGAATATTATTCCTGTAAAATATTAAACTACACATAATAGAATATTTAGACAATATAATAAATTTGCCTCTCAGAGGGAAGGACAAGTTTTTTTTCTTATCACAAAGATAGTTCAGATCAGGTCATGTTTTGTGAGACGCAGTGGAAAGTAGTTTTCAACGCCAGTCAGTCACCAACTTCGGTGGCCGTATAGTCTAAGGCTTTACTCTCGCAATTCATCTTTCCGCATCCTTTAACATATTAGCATAGTTAGTAGGCCTACATAGGCCTATGCGCATAGCCCGGACGGGTAGTAATATGCGATGCTAAAAAGTCTGTAGTTCTAAAAAAACTTTACTTTCCACAATATTTGCATTATTAAAAACGTTTCACACATTTTTTTTAATTCTAAGACTTTGGTGGTAAAACTTTATTAAAAACGTCAAAACTGGATGATCTAGTCATGAAACTATGGCGGAGGATTTCCTAAAATCTTTGTTCAAAAACTACGTATTATAAGTTTCAGAAAGTATAGGAAATTTTCCGACCGAATCTTAAAGCCAATAGTGTTAAAACAATATTGAAAGTGGTAGCCACAGTCTTAACTAGAACTTCACCAAGTCGGTGGAAATTGAACAATGGTTCTAACAATAGTGCTGCACCTCATCTGAAATCCCCTCCTGCCTCACAGTTTGAGAAACCCTGGTTTAGAGGAAGTGGTTTCGCATTAACTTGGAAAGAGGTTGAGAGAACCGCAGTGATAGATCACACACGGAAAACTATCTCTTGCACACCTAGTCGAGATACGAATCTCGACCTCCCCTTCACCCGCAAACCAGTCGATTACGGACCTGACGCTTTGAGACCAGAGGATATCAAAGTGTGTCACTAAAACCTCTGGTGTGCGACTCGCGACAGTTTTTATTTTTTATATAAAAACTAAGTAAAATCCGTGGTTTTCCACTTTACCTTCACTCAAAGGGGGCAACACTTCCTCTTAATTAAACCTTCCTCGCCCCCAATGCAGTATTATTATTAGCACCGCGTCTTATTACCCGTTCGGGTTATACGCGCTTACGCTAAAGTGTAATGGTAGGTTGATTGTGAGATGAAATGGAGGACCTACAGTTATACGTGGGATCCGAACCACGGTGGAGGCCTGGAATTCCAAACATTCATAAGATGTATTGTCAGAGGTGAAGGAAGTGTTTGGTAATCAAATAAATCTGTGCCGGGACTGAGGATTGAACCCCAAACCCTAGCACAGAAGTCCGACACCTTACCCCTATACCACCAGGTCAACCCCTAATGCAGTAGCTCTAAAATAAATTTACTATTTTCACTGCATCTTACTATCCATCCAATCCATCCGGATAGTTGCATGAAGGGAGTACATTATGGTTAAGCTAGCATTTGGAGGAAATGTTCCCTCGTACGTAAAGGGAGGCTAAAAGATCATTTAATAGAAACACTTTCACTATACACGATTGAGATTCTAACACAACTCCACTATTACCGGCAAACTAGTCTAAACAAGTGTTTGACGTTTTAGTTCACGTGCCCACCGATACGGGCGTTTAGAAATAGAGTAATTAGAACCACAGCGAGGAGGAGGTTGTTTAAGGGCTATTTTTGGATTCAAATAACGTTCTCATAAGACTATGACAACTAATTAGAACCACTTAATATTATTTCACGCTTCATTAGTGGATAGTAGTTGTGATAATGTTGTCCGGGCCGGTAGCCGCGATGTATATAAGAAGACACAGGTTGACATCAATGGGAGTGAGGGTGGAAGGGGGCAAAATTTGAATCTACTGGGGCTCATTTTCCATATGTGATTTGTTATTGTGGTTTACCTTCTTTCTCTCTCTCTTTCCAATAATGCGTTTGTACTTGCCCTAAACTAACCTCCTCAAACTCCGCTGTTAATATCCCGTTTGTTAAACGTTCTAGTTTTAAAACTAAGAAACAATTATTATAATTACACTGTGTTGGGATCTTGTTGTATTGCTTACTTTTAAATGAGAATAAAATGATATCAAATTTATTAAGGGAACTCCTAGGGAACCTAATATAAAGCAATGTACTTTTTTTTGTTAGAACCACGTCTTACTACCCGTTTGGTTTATATGCTTATGTACTAATAACGCTAATGATTTTAGGGATTAGGAAAGCTATATTTAGCGGAAGTGTACCCGATTGTTCGTGGAGGGAGAGTGAAAAGAAAATTCGGGAAATCCAGCCTCAATACACCTGACCGAGATTCGAACCTCGATCTCCCCGACATCGGCAGTCTAGTCTACTGTGAGAGTAGCGTGTTAGACTATGTGGCCCCCAAAGCGAGTATCAGTGTACTACAGGGTTTTAAAGGGGAGTATTCGAATTAAGGCCAGTATTTTTTATAGTTTTAATAGCAAAAAACTTTATTACTTAAGTGGATACGTTTAGTTCAACTTTCTTCGAATAGTAATCTTAACGTTTCGTGAATATTTGTCATAGTGCCATTTGACTAGGATGGTTTTTATCACTAAACAAAAATTCTGATCAAACATGGTTAGGATTATTATATTTATATACAAAAAATTAAACTGAACTTATCTACTGAAGCAATATTTTATTTTATTTGACCAAAATTATGTGTTTTTTTGTGTGAAAAACTCCAAATAAACTGCCCTTAAAACGCGTTCCCTTCCACCCCACCTTAAAACAATAAAGTTTTTTATGTGCTATATTTAGAATAAATATTTCCTTCTTTTTGTTTTAGCCCAGCATCTTACTACCTGTTAGAGTTATATGCTTATGTACTAATTACGCTAAGAGTTTTAAGGATCATGAAGGCTATATTTAGAGAAAGTGTACCCGAATTTGTTTCGAGAGAGAGGGGAAAACAATCCTCAGGACACCCGACCGAGACTCTAGCTTCATCTCCTCGTCTTCGGCAATCTAGTCTAAAAATATTTCTTATTTCCCATTCAAATGCTTTGTTTGGATTATAAAATTAGCTCAACGCTTTATATAACATTTTTAAAGCGATTCATAAATAAAGGGTCAATTACTGGCAATAGAATTATGGTTCGCATAAATAAAGGGGGGTGGGGGTGGAAATTGAATGCAAAAATTCCTCTTCAATGATTCATTACTGGGAAAGGAGACACCCAAATTTAATCAATAATACATTTTAGGTTGAGTTGGGAACTAAACTCCCTACCCTTGACCCTCCAAGAAGACGCACTACCGATTGAGCTAGGCAGTAGGAATACATTCATCATTACCTAGTTCTAACCCTAGGTCGTTTAATAACTTTACTTTTTAAAATTATTTTTTAAACACAATTTTTTTTACGTGCACCACATTTTACTGTATGTATAATATTGTATCTGTATATTTACACTAAAGTGCTAAGGATGAGGAGGTTAGGGTGGGAAAGTGGGAAACCATTTTGGGAAAGTCACCTCAGTATATCCGTCAGAGATTCGAACCCTAACTTCTCATAGCAAGCAAACCAGACAAAACGAGACTGACGTCTTAGTCCATGTACCATTCGATGAGGGTACTATGCTAGTTAATGGCTTAGTTCACGAGTTTGGAGAAGGAGGCGAGTTTAGAGCTATTGTACCCCCATTGGTGTGTAAAGGGGAGAATAAAATCACATCAGTGCACCCGACCGATATTCGAACCTTGACCTTCATCAAGAATGGAGTCCATTGTAATGCAAGACTAATGCCTTAGAAAGTGTACGTAGCATTCTAAATTAAACTTTTAAAAAAAGCAATCAAGTTGATAAGCGGCCACATAATGAAAGTTGTTACTTGCTGTAGGACGCTCGTGAAAAAAAAAGAAGTTCCAATTATTTAAGGTTGAGTGAACTGAAGTCGGTACCGCCCGTCACATGTGTGCGATCGTCGGGTCCGGTGAAAGTGGACCATTCCACATAAGGGGGTCTTGGCTACCGGGGGGGCCTAGCTCGGGGGCATGGAATCAACGATGTTATCAGCGCGGTCTCAAAAAGTGCTCTCACCTTGCAGTTACTTTCCTGTCAGGAACCACTATAAGAAAGTTGTGTTTTTTTAAGTTGGGTAAACAATGCAATTTTTTAATTTGTATTAAATAAAGTGCGTTAAGAATGTTACGTCATATATGATAAATTTGAAGAAAAAGAATAAAAACAGTAAAAACACACATATTTACAAACACTTCACTTTATTTATGCTCCAAATGGTATCTTTCTAAGGAAGTTATTACTCACATTGGCGAGCACGTGGAATATAATATAAAAACCCACTTCGGTGGCCGCGTGGTCTAACACGCTACTATCGTGTTAGACTAGACTGTCAAAGACAGGGAGATCGGGGTTCGATCCCGGTCGGATGCACTGGGCGGGGGGAGGTGCGAGTTCCTAAATGGTTTTCCACTCTCCCTCCAAGCAAATTTAGGTGAACTGGCTCTTAGTTAAATCTTCCTTACCCCTAACCCATTAATGTAATTAGTACATAGGCGTATAAACCGAACGGTTAGTGATACGCAGTGCTAAAAATAAATTCAGGCTCGTCTTGTTTGGCGGTGACGCGGAAGTCTGGGCTCGAATATCAACCGAGTTGTAATGAGGGTGTTTTCTCCCCTAAAGGCTTTCCACTCTTAATCGGCAAATACGTGTGCATTTCATATCGACTATACTTTCATAATCCGCATTTCTTTAACGTAGTTCGCTATTAAGTTAATGTACTGTACAGTGAAAAATAAATACAGTAACTTACATACCCCAAAACATAGAAGTGGTACTTTAATACCTTTAGTATTGCATTTGTTCGTCGATGTTGATTCGGTATGGGTTTGAATCCCGACAATATGCATCGGAAGAGGTTTTCCGCCTGTGCTTGATTTACCTCGTGTTTCTTTCCTCGTGATATGTTGGTAGTAGACGTATTGAATGATTAAAGTTCAATTTGTATGGGAAACACCTTATTTGATCTAGAAGTTACTAGATCTACTTTCACCTATTTATAGGTCCACTCTTGTGATTTGTAGTTATCATTTTTTGTATATGTAATCAATACCTATAAAATAGCACTAATAACATAGTAATGTTATCAACGTTGACATGATTTTAAAAAATTGTTTAAGTGTCTTCCTACTCAAATTCTACCATACACGTTCTATTATATATACACTTTATATGTATATAAGTATAATATATATGTAAACAGAATCAACGGAGACTTGCCATAATTCTATTTTAATATAATAATAAAAAACAATGTCATCTTTGTAGCTAAGTGGTTAACTAGTTAACCACCCTTGGGGACCCTGGTTCAATTCCTGTGGGTGCATATTGGTCATTTTATCCATATAGTAAATATCCAGATTCTAGAGTTGTGTGTGTGGTATTAGATGTAGGGATTTGAACTAGATGACGCGTGTTAAGAGATACAACCAACACTGGACCTCGTGGAATGTTTAGCGCTCCGTGCCAAGCCGTGCAGGATGTACCGAACAAATCAACACCCGTCAGTAAATAACTATACCGAATCCCTTTGACTTCTCGATTTGCTCAGAAAATAAGAATACAAACCAAACACTCGGGGTTCTTGGTGATAACTCACACAAACAACCAGTAACTGAATTATATTAGTTTTTTTTCTTTATTTAAACGGGCTGGAATGCGCCACTATTGCAACTAGATTAATTACGGTGCTCCTCCGCCTCAATACAATTTTAGTTAAAGCGTAAAGTAATGCGAACAAAGATATGAGTACACACCGTGTTAATAAAATGCAAACATCAAAATATGAGTGTTTGGAACAGAAACAAACGAGCTATATGGGAGGATTAAAAACTAAACGTTTTATGTTTTATTATAGTTTTGAAAATTTCATAAGAAAGTAAAATTAGCTCATTTCGACTTTTCATAAGAATTTCTGGGGCTCTGAGATAAAATTAAACTGCTAATAACATAGATATAGCCTTTTCTAAAAATAAAACCACGTTTTAACAGGGACACCATTTAAAATTTTAAGATAACTAAGAATTGTTTTAGGGGGTTTTGAAACTTCAGAACTGAATTTCCCATCAGAAATACCTTTCAGCTAGTCGATAACCTTATGAACACTTAGGAAGCGTATAAGCTAGAGATACTTAGTGTGTGCACTAAGCGTTAGGAAAAAGCTAGAAGGTGGACAAGTATTTTTTTAAATCTCCAGAATTAGCGCGACTTTCAGCCGACTCCCAACAACACATACTGCCAGATGCATGTTGTATGCCATGCATGTCCAACCTTACCCGATTGAGGGCCGCATTAAGTTCTTGGGGAATTGGCCGGAGGTCATACATGAAATTTATAATATCTAACGCCCAAATGTAGTGCATACACATATATTTCATACACCC
>CABEEJ010000723.1:3514-42585 GCA_901482245.1 Timema douglasi | reverse complement strand
CCCCCCCAACATTTTTTTTTTGTCGAGGAGTTTAGGAAGTTTCTGTGTAAATAAGAGTTTGGGGGGCGGTGTTGCGAATAATCAGACATGAACATGCCCTACAGTAGTTTGAGTTAACATTATGAAGAAGGGGAGACTGACGTCACTTACAAAGCGATTGCAAAGTACAGTTATTCAAAAAGAAATATTGTCATTCTGACTAACTTGAACTGTTTCGATACTGTTAGTCAATAATTTCAACCGTGATTACTAAAAACGAAATATTAAAATAAAAATAAAAATGTAATCTAAAATGTGCCACCCCCAAAGGCCGTCGCCCCCAGGCCCGTGCCTAGTGGGCCTATAGTGTAAATCCGCTTCTGCTAATACCTATAAAATAACACTACTAATATAGTAAGATGTTATCCATTTTGGACGCATTTTTTTTTGTATTTTATAAAAGGCTTTCCCTAAAAAAAGGACTGTACATCCCCAAGAGTAATCTGTTAATAGCCCTTGTGTTTAACGTAGTAGCTTTTTCAAATTACTGGAACTCCTCTCCTCAAGTGCGACGATTGCAAACATATGAGTAACGTGCAAACGTGTTCAGGTCGAGATATGACCGTGATTACAGTTCGAGATAGGTGATTGTTTTACTGGCTGGCTGCATATTTCACGACCGGCTACGAGTGTTCTAGACATAGAAATTACCGACAGAAAATTGTGTACCTCTTTGTTGGTTAAACGTTTTGTCTGCTGGTGCAGCGATATTCGTCAATCACAGAATAGTGATGGCTATTAAATTATTATGAACACTGCAATTTGAAAACCATATAAAGGACCTACGAAAGAATATAATTATATAAAATAAATTCCAGACCTTTATCATGTGGCCAACAACAAACATTGGACGACATTAAGGTGGGGATCTGAAGGGACGGTCTAGAACAAATGGGCACCGCCAACCGGGTGCGATCAACTGGACGCTGGTAAGACCGGGCGCCAAGACAACTGGGTGCCAGTGTAAAAACGTAATAATGGTTTTGTACTTAAATATTTATTTTTGAAGTTGTTTAAAAAAATGTATAACAGAGGAAACTTAATTTGTGTATATTTATAAAATTAGATTACTTGATATCATAAAATTTCGAGAAAAAAATACTACGCAAAAAACTATGAAAAATACTGATTTTGCACAAAATTAACCACGTAAAGATGAATATGACCTAACCTAACCCAACCTAACCTTACAATTATCTTCTTTTTTTTAAATGACCCTGCTCAGTTGTCCCGGCTCCCAGTCTCCCCAGTGCCCAGTTCTCAAGCACCCAGTTATTCGGATCAGGTATAGGGAACTCAAATTAAAGTGTTTTTGCAGAGTTTTTAAGCGAAAAATGTTTTTGGCTAAAATAAATAAAATGTTGTTCCCGTAGAAACACAGAGCTTAATTTTATTTTCTTCTAATAATGATATCACAGTTGTTGAATATCTGTCATGAAATTCTATGACACCCTTGACAGATATTCAAGAACTGTTGAGTTGGTTATGTGAAGAGAATCAAGCTTTTATTTTTCTATTGGAGCAATATTAAATTTATTTAAGCAAAAAAAAGTTGCTATAAAAATACTGCAGAAATACTGACATTAGCGCATGTTCCCTACGTCTCCACCTCAAGGATATACATCGATGTTGAAGTTCTGGAGATATCGGATTTATATACTAATGATGCCCGCGATTGGGCACCAATTATGAAGATATAGATTTTATTGTGATATTTGACCCGCGATACGGTGCCAATTATGTTGATACGGGATTATATTGAGATATTGCCCTATGATTGAGCACTATTTATAATGATATCTGGGTTTTATGATGATGACTCGTGAGTGCTTGATTGCGCACTTGTACACGGTGATCTGATCTGATTATATATGATACTTATTCTTTTGAAATTAGCATGACTTGATGTCACACACGATTTATTTAAATAATTACACCTTCAGTATTGAAGATATAATATAAAAAAACACAGTTTGTTGTATTACGGATTGTTATTCTGTAATATTACACGTTCCGCGTTCTGAGTATTGTATGCTGTATCGAATTGTGTTATTACTATGGATTCATACGCACAAGCTGCTTATATTGTTCGTTCACGGTAGGAGTTTACCTGGAAAAGGACTTTTTTTCCCTACCAGAAATCTATTATATAGTAGGATTTCGGTAAGAAAAAAGACCTTTCAGAGGTAAACTCCTCCCGTGAATGAAGTATATATGACCTACCATTTGCCTCTTGGACCCCTTGTCACCAGTATCAAAACTATTGGAAAAACTACTGGCGACTTGATGTTGTGAAGGCTGGCTTCCTATTGGATAGAGGGAGCCAGTATGTCACATTATCCTTCTAATACAACGGAGTTGATATTTTAAAGGAAGAAAGTTATATTCATAACTCAAAAAGGACCATTTTTAACCACATATGCTTATTTTTTTAAATGCAAATCATAGAAAACAGTTTAGTCAATTAATATTGTCATACAAAGAGGAGTAAAAGCTCTCGAAATCAGCCTGAAACACGTCAATAAAATTATCTCAAAATCTTCCACACTTGTTTATTGACTCACGCCGCAAGTTGGTGATAAATTCCAACAAGAAAATCCCCATGCAGATTAGGCAACATTGACAAAAGCTCAATACATCTCAAAGCATTTAGTTTACTCCGATTAACTTTCACTTTGTATGCTTTCACACCACGCGAAAACTAAAATATGCCTTAACTGGAAGTCAAAATAAGTCTTTCGCAGAAAATTTAGTCAACGCCACACTAATCTCATTTACTTCTGAGGGCAGGATATTCAAGTTTATTGAGGGCTCAAACACAAAAAAGGAAGGTTTAAGAGGAGGGGCAAAAATCGGTAAATTGCTCTATAATTCGCTTGTAGGGAAAACAAGAAACCTATAATGTGGAGAAGACCAACCTCGATGTAGCCAGTTGGGTTCGAGTATAAGTCTAACAGATCGAGTGTCATGCGCACGCACCAAACCGTGTGGTCAGCTCTATAAGAAAAACCTCAAACGTAGCAGTATTCACCCTCCTCCCAACAGTGACTTTATTTTTTTAGGAGAATCCTATTGCATTGTTCTAAAATAAACCTTATTCGTCCTGTGTCCTTGGAGTGAATCAAGTGATACACAGATTAGTACAAACAAGCACTAATAACACTTTACACCTTTGTCCTACATGTCAATGTTCATAGTTAGAACCTTAACTGACAGTTGATAAGTTATTACGTCTACTTTCATGTGTTCACGCGTCAGATTATTTAATCCTCAGCTGTCACTTTTGATATGTAGTAACATAACCTTAAGATAACCCTGATAAAATCATAAAATGTTAATTTTGGGACTTTTGGGTGCATGAAATATCTTTACAGTTTAAATTTTCTATAAGGCATTTGCTATAAAAATAGGATTGTATATAAAATAGCAGTTAACATTTTAAGTGAGATAACTCCATAAAAAGAGCAGCTTATTAGTCAATAACTACTATCTAAAAGGTATTTAGTATGAGGTTGGGTGAGTGGTTAACGGTCATGACTGTAATTAAGGAGGTTGATCATTAATACCTAACATATTCAATTAGAGTATTTATACACAATACGATTTGTCATCCTCCCTTCAGACGAATTAGATGGTGAAAATGTTAAACTATCATTTTAAACTAAATTTCAAATCTAAATGTGAGAAAAACTAAGTTATTCCTGTTATTACTTAACTAAATGTCAGAAATAATTTTACTCTTGAATTAATTTTTTAATTAATTGCTGTATGATGAAATCGGTATGGCTACCAAAACTGCACAATTTGATATTTTAACTCACGCATCTATAACGGCCCCCTTGAGTTTTTTTTTAGCTAGACAGCAGCTTGAACAGCTGTGTTCATTGTAGTCGGGTCAATGACCTCGTTCACGAATAATTCGCCAACGTAAACCAGACCAGGTTTAGAGGGAGAAGACTGTTGGTGCGGTAAAAACAACAACTGTACACAGACTTTATGTTCGCCTCCATTTTTCAGTGAGACAGAGCTAACTGGTTCATGCTATCCTACCACCTCTCGACTTTCAGCCTGAGGGCACAAGTTCTTTATCGGCCTGACGCAAGCGTACAGGAGGACACCTTAGCTCAGTAGGCTGCGGTTACTGTTACGGTGGGTTCTTGATTCCCGGCATGTTTGTAAAGTTCGCCATCAATGGAGATGGGACATAGTCTAAAGTGACTGACCATTCGTTCCTGATTTTCGGCGACAGTCCCTGAAAAGACTTAATTAGGTCGGTTGCTAAACATTTAAAATGGTAAAATCTAGCCAAAATTCATCACCATAGCTATCTAATGAGTACTTCTCCCTTGTCTTAGCCCTTAGCGTTAACAAGGTATGCCATTATTATTATTATTTTGTGTTTACCGCACCCTTTCTGAACCGAGTGAACACTACGTAAAGTAACAAATCTTGAACAGGCGTAACACACTACCCCACAGTCGTTAATTCATTACTGTGAGAAGGGAAGTGCCAATTTCACTTTTGATAAATTTTTTTATCACACCGGGAATCGAAACTACGACCCTTAGCTCTGTAGGCAGACATACTACTGATTGAGCTAAGGTGTCGGACAGTTCTCTACATACACTTCGTTTACCTTGAAAGGTAGCCGAGTTGTGTCTACCCTAAAACTAAGCTATAGCAAGAGCGAGATATGTAACAGGGCCTATATGCAGTTTACAAAAGTTACTAAGATACATTTCATTTTTCATGTATTATTATGTCAAAGCAGATTTCACTATTCTTAGATATAAAACCTATAAAACAACTCTACCAGTAAATTAAAATGTTATCAATGCTAACCACAAACATATTGATGTATTTCTAAATATCTCTTTCTACCAACTATTAACTATAGTATTATCACTAGTACATACAGTCCAATTTCCATACATAAAAGAGTTTTTCTTAGAATATACACTCGTATTGTCAGCATTTATATTATTTTAATGATTTATTAGGTTATTTTTTGCACCGCATCTTACTGCCTGTTTGAGGTTATATGCATATGTAGTAATTACGCTGCTAAGTTTAGTATGAAGGTTACATTTTGAATAAGAGTACCCATATTTGCGTGGAAAACATTTTAAGAAATACCACCTTCAGTACACCCGGCAGGGATTCGAAACCCGATCTTGCTGTCATCAGTAGTCTATTCCAACACAAGTGATGCCTTAGGCCATGTGGCTACCGAAGGTGTTTAGTATGTTAATAAAGTTATTTATTATATGTATTGATAATATCTTTCAAAAGTTACAACTGCACATCACATGACCTTATGTATGAATACATGAAAGTTTTTCTAACCGTCAGATAAGATTGTTCCTACGAAATAAGGACTGTACTACTCATAAAGTTACTTGAGGTGTCTTTGGTAACAGGCCGGAATACTGAAGCTTGGCAACACCGCGACGGAGGCCTGGTCAACTACACAGCTACGTTCTAGACACCTATTTTTGTTTGTTTAGTTTGTTTTGTCGTGCAGAACTTTTATTTCTCGTGATTTATCTGTTTAAATTGGTAAGTTTGGGTATAAAGTATGCGTGTATCGCATTAAGTAACTACTGTAGTAATATACATAATTATGGTAGAGGTAAATGTTCTGAGAGATAGTAAAATGCTAAGAAATAGCAGTGTTCCCAGCTGTAATAGCAATTACAGTTACAATAAGTTGTCAGGATTTGTAAATATTTTAAATTTTACCTTTGGTGAATAATTAGAAAAATTATATATTCAAAAGAATGACATTTCTAAGACCGATCTTTACTAAAAGAAAAAAAAGTTACGGGCGAGAATACGCCAGAGACCTACTTATTTTAAATCCAGGGAAAATTCCTTGACTATTTATTTTCTTGACTTTTTGTTCGATTTGTTGTAAAGATTGAAATCGACAAATTAAGTTACTACCGACAAACTTCATGACATGAATTCTAGTTTTAATGTAATTGATTAAATATGCACTCAATTACATTTGTTATGTTATTTTTGACAGTAAACTTCAAACAGATAACCTAGAATCATAGTTCCCCATCTCCATGGCACAATTTTACATGCTTTAGCAAATAAAAAGTTTCCTCATGGTTTTTTTAGTACCGCGTCTTACTATCCATTCGATTTATACACTTATGTACTTATTTTGTTAATGGATTAGGTAGGTTGAATTTATATTAAGTGTACCCACATTTGAGTGGATAAAGGGGGGAAAGAGAAAGTAGGAGACCATGGGTGAAAAACCACCTTAGATGCACCCGACCGGGATTGAACCCCACTCTCCCCTTCTTCAGCACTAGAGTAGCGCATTAAACCATGCGGCCAATGAAGTGGGCTACCAAATATTGATCTCTATTTTAATGTGATTTTTTTAATATTATTTTTATCTTTAAATAATACTTGTAAAACCCACTTAGATCAACAATCAGTCAACATCATTACTGTTCAAAATGCCAAATAAAGTTTCAAATTAAAGAAAACTGGAAATATTCACTCACGTATTCTCCATAAGAAACATCAGGTTGATAGGCCTCATGACGTCACTCCAAGCGGAGTTGCCACAGTTAACACTCCGGCCAGTTACTGAAGACGGCCGTGTGAGGAGATATCTTTGTTCACAAGATTGGCCTCAGAGACTTCAACGCGAGTGTAGAAAACATTTATAAAGAAAGATCGATAAAAAACGGCATATTGTTTTTATTTGAGAAGTTGATGGTCAATAGGAATATTTAACGTGCACTTTAGAAACCAAGTGATTATAATTTATACCCTCATACAACTTACAAGCTAAAGTAGAAAGGAACTTTTAAAAACTAAACTATTATTTAAAATCAATGCCGTGTCTTTATGTTTTTCCTTTCAGAGGTTTTTTCGTACTTCCCGGTGAATTAGAAGTTTGAAATTTGAAATCTAGTACTCCAAGAAGGATGATAAAAATCCAAAAACTTCAAAAGATTGAAAAGGGGCAGAATCTGTGGCCTCAAAAATTCCCCATGCTTACCTTATGAGTAATAAAATCAAAATTATCGGGTCACGCTTAAAATCAATTTCTAGGGGTTACTAACACTACTATACGCAGCCCTGTTGTAATTTTTTTCAGGATTCCCGCCAGCTGATCCTAAATCAATACCAAAATGATTTTTTTTTTAATTTTCCGTTAATTTTTTGAAGAAATTTTGTATTTGGGGTTTTTAAAAATCAGTAATGTATATTCCGTCATTGGTTTTTCGAAATTTGAATCAAATAACCCCCAATTGGTATCAAAATGGAAAATTGGTGAGTGAAGGGAAGGCATAAAATTAGAAAACACCTTTGGCGAGGTAGAAATACGAATATAGGGGGAACACTCCAAATAACAAAATTAATTTTAAATAATTTATCTTTATGAATGTAAAATAGTGAAATGGAATGGGGTTGGTGGAGGTTCCAAATTGCCAGAAACTAAAAGAATAAACCACTTCAGTGTGGTAGGAGACTGAACTTTGTCGGTAACGTGTAAGGAGCACCCAAAAACGTAATGAAGGTCTGAACATTCTTAAATTTAAAAATGAAGTAGGGCTTACCCTAAATTTGAAAGGGGTTTTCTTAAAAATTTCCAAAAATGAAAAATAAAGAATTTTGGTAGGTAAAATGTAAAATTTAAATAATTTACCAGACATAAATATGCAAAGCCAAATAACCAGAAGTAAGTGAACGTTTAAAATTTAAAATGGAGGAAGGAGAAATGGTTAGAATTGCAAAATTCCGAAAGTAAAATTATAAACCACTTAAGCTTATTGGTTAGTTAAAAAATTTGGTGAGATGGTAAAGAAACTAAACCAAAATCCAAACAATTTTAAAATTTGAAATTACAAAATCAGAGTGTGGGCTTAGAGTTGGTGAAATGTGGGACGAGAAGGAATTTCCAAAATTATTAAAAATAAACACCTTTTAGTAGGGTACAAAACGGAAATTCTGCAGATGGCTAAAAAATTATTAAAGTTTTTTTATTTTAAAATTATGATATGATTAGAAGGAGAATCTAAAAAACTAATATAAAAGTTTTTTATTTAGCACCATGTCTTACTACCCGTTTGGGTTATACGCTTATGGACTAATTATGCTAATGAGTTAGGAATTGAGAAGGTCGAATTTAGAGGAAGTGAACCCGGATTTTCGTGGAGAGAAGTGGAAAATCATTTAGGGAAAAACATCCCAGTTCACCCGAGACAGAGATTCGAACCATGATCTCCCCATCCTCAGTAACCTAATTCAACACTAAACTAGCGCGTTAACTAACTACGCTACTGAGGAATATTTAGAAAATGTTAACACTTAAAAAGCATTAAGAAAACCGTCCAAAATAATAAAAAATACTGATTTTTTTTTATTTCAAAATTGGTTCCAAGAAATGGGGTCTCATATTTTTTAAGCAATTAGAAAAAACGCTTCTCAGTGTAAATTAAAATTGAAATTTTGCTTATAGGTAACATATAACAGAAATATGTCAATAAAAAAAATTAAAATGTAAAATGTAAATGCTCGAAATGGATACAACTAATGTAAAACACAAATTTCGGTAAAGAACAAAAGAAAAAAATCCTGTATAACACAATCATACATTTCTTTTATATAATGTAACTAGGAATGACATTTTAAAAAACTAGTTATAATTAAGTTAACTATTCTTAGATAATTTTTCCTCAGAAAAAGTTATTATTTTACTAATCATATGAAACTCTTCAGATATAAATTATGAACAAAATAGTTTTTGCCACTTTAATAAAAAAATTAATTTTAAAAATTCAATCATGTGTAAACTACCCTTGATTTTAGGGATGGATTCAAAATAACGACCTGGCCCTTACGTATGACCATATTACGTATAAATATCAAGTTTGAATATAATCCTTCAAACTATTTTGGCTGTAGACCACAGTACATACAGAGGAACAGAAATAAAATTGTAATATCCCCCTTTTTTTTTAGTTCGGGGGCACATAAACGACAAAGATCCATCATAATAATAAAGGTTGAGCATTAT
This sequence comes from Timema douglasi, assembly GCA_901482245.1. NCBI lineage: Eukaryota > Metazoa > Arthropoda > Insecta > Phasmatodea > Timematidae > Timema > Timema douglasi. The sequence goes on along the minus strand of CABEEJ010000723.1, from coordinate 33,494 downwards.
CACAACTAAAATACTTTTTATTTATATGAGAAAGTAGTAATATTGTGTCAGTGTTATCAAGTCTGCAATATGATTTAATATTCCCTAAAAGGGTTTTTCAAGGCGCAGCTAATTTACTCTATATATATATATATATATATATTCAATTTCCTTATACAATTGTCCTGACATCTTATTTTACTATAAATCAGGACTTTTTCTGCTTTTTCATATTACAATATGCCTTCTATATAATTAATCCTAAAAACTTTACACATAAACTTTCTGGAATATAAACAACTACTACTACTACTAAAACTACTTGTCCTGTTATTGATCATTACCAATTTACCTCAACGTGTGCCTGTTAGCAGCTCTGTCTATTAGATATAAATACCACTATTTAATTCATGATAACTTATAACTATAATTTTCCCTCTTTCCTTATTGAAATTATTTTGACTATATACATTTTTTTTTTACTTTTGATATGCCTGCTTTGGACTTAAATCTAACTTAACCTAACTTATACCTAATGCCGTTGTCTATACAATCAGTTTATATTTTCCTTGTAGGGAGTCCCATTTTTTTCCCTCTGGTCACTTCCTACCGTGGTCAGTCGACATCCCTGGAGTGCTCGATAGCTCCAGCCCAGCATCACCTTTGTTTTCAAGCGTATATCAATACCATTATTTACTTCAGATAATCGTGGACAAAGCAACGAAGTCTTACCTAGTCCATAAGACAGAGAGTGAATAACACACAATAGCGCTGAATCTAGCCCAGGACTGGTCATAAAAAACGTTAGCGTAGTCAGGTACCTAGGGTTTCAAGGTGACTTACGATCTGGGTTCACAGAATCTACTTGGCGATGACATTCACCGCGGCACGGTAAAATGGCTCGTCCACAATCAGTTGCGCCCGCTTGCCTCGAAGCTGTGGGCAGACACTCGCGGTAAAAATATGACGCTGGAATAATGCACCCATTGAGTAAAGGGCCAGACAGGGCGATAAATGTTACTCGACAGGTGGCTGCAGGAGCGTATCTAAAGTACGTGTTGATTTTATTATTATTATTATTTAGCACCTAGTCTTACTACCCATTCGGGTTATACGCTTTAAGTACTAAATACGCTAATGGATTAGGAATTAGGTAGGTTGGATTAGAGGAAGTGAACCCGAATTTGCGTGGAGGGAGAGTGGAAAACTAATTAGGAAAAACCACCCCCAGTTCACCCGACCAAGATTCGAACCTTGATCTCCTCGTCCTCAGCAGTAGAGCTCATCACGACTAGCACGTTAGCCAACTACGCCACCGAGGCGGGTAACGTGTTGATGCGTCTGGAATACGTCGGGGTTCATTTTGCGTAGATCAGTTTTAACCAAATTTGGCAGATACATTCTTTGTAACTAAGCCAAACTTCGTATCTACATAGTTCTTCAATCTGGTTATTCGTTTCAATATAGCAGCCACTAATAAACGTGTTTTTAATAGTAGCTCATCTCTTGTGTTTGAAATTTAAAATTATTAGTATTTGAATTTTAATTGAATTTAAAATTCTAAGCATACTTGGAGTATTTTTAAATCTAAAGCGAGATTGGCATCTTGAACCATGTGAACAAGATTATTCTCTTTGAATACAATCATCTTCTATTTTCATTTAACTGAAGTACTCAACGTGCACTTTCTGAACAGATTGATTATATCAGCACACGAGAATTTCTATGAGCGACAGCGAAAGGGCCTTCCAATTTTGCCGGGAAAGGTATTTCCACATACTCTCCAGGGTTCTTTTACATGCCACAATTGACTGATGGCTTTACTTCCCCTCAGAAGGAAGTTGTGCTCCGGATTTTTATCGCTCAAGCAAAATACGTCGACTTCGGCCGGGTTTGAACCTACCATGAGGTCCTGAGAAAAGCACTTTACCCTAAAGTCACCAAGGTTGACCTTTTTATATCTGCTATAAATCTCTCACAAAAAGGGATATATATGTAAATCACATTAAAAAGTGATAACCTGGTCATATATATATATCTTGTGAATGTGGGGAATGCCAGGTCTCCACCGTGGTTCGGATTCCACGTTAAACTGTAGGTCCTCCATTTCATCTCACTATCACCCTACCATTACACATTAGCGTAAGTGCGTATAAACCGAACTGGTAGTAAGACGCGGTGCTAATAATAATAATAATAATTATTATTATATATATATATATATATATATAAATATATCCACTGCAACTTACTATCTTACTATCTATCCAGCCAGGCTATCCAAATCTAATCGCACTAAAGGGGTAAGGAAGGCTAAGGAAAATGTTATTTAGAGGGAAGGTATCCGAATATGCTTGGAGGGAGAGTCGATCACTGGCAAACCCAGACCACACGAGCTTGATGTTTGGTCCGCGTGCCCACAGATGCGGATGGCGGTATGATACTAATTACTATCGCTGGAGCAAGGCGGGTATTCCCGCACTCATAAGCCACATCCTCATTATCAGAAACTGTCACACCGCTCTCTACACACGCCACTGTGTATAGGAATAGGGGAAGGGAGAACGCTGTGACATTGCGGTGAGTTTGATAGCTTGAGAGCACTCGGACGTGGCTCAGAGCAGCCAGACATTTGAACGTTCAGATTATACACATTTGTACTTATTGCGCTAATGAGTGAGGGATGAGGAAAGTTGAAATTAGATGAAGTGTACCGGCTTTTGCGTGGAGGGAGGATGGAAAAACATAATGGAAAAACTAACCTGAGTACACCCGACCGGTATTCGAACACCAACATCCCTGCCATCGGAAGTCTAGTCTAACACAAGATTGACGCCTAAGACCATGCAACCACCGAAGCAGGTTCTAGTACAAATCCCAGTTTAAAAAAAATGTATTACTATGGATATTTAAAGTGTACGCTCCCACGACGTAAAAACTAACTTAGCCTGTTTGCCTGATGAAATAAGGGTCACCGGGTTTGATTCCTGGCTTGGGTCAAAGCATTCATCAGTGATGAAATGTTACTTCCCTTTTAGTAGTGATGAATTAGCTGCCAGGATATTGTGGGTTGTGTCTCATATTACTTTTGAGTTGGTTTGTAAGTCATTTGCTGTTGTGCTAACAAAGTTTAAAGCAAATTAATCCCTTACTTATTCTTTTATATATATATATATATATATATATATCTTTGTTAGCACAAAAGCAAATGACTTACAAACCAACTCAAAAGTAGTATGAGACACAACCCATATATATGACTACTATATACTATTATATATATGACTACTATATACTATTATATATATGACTACTATATACTATTATATATATGTATATATATAATAGTATATAGTAATAATTATTTTATATATATAAAAGAATAATAGTATATATAATAAATTAAACCTTATGCTATAAAGGTAACCTAAAGTGTAGTCCACCTATTCCGTAGACCGTAAGGTCTGTAGCCGTATGAGATTGCCCTTAGAGCAACATATTGATGTTTACTGCTAAAGCGTTCTGATCCACAAGTTCTTAATCCGTGAAAATCAGTAGAAGATGGATAAACTTGGATAATGGCTAAATAATTTTTTTTTTAAATGTTTAGTTTAATTGGAAAAATGATTCAACCTTTCCATTCAATACGATATCCCGCGATTAAAGATACAGAATGTGTTTACAAGGTCTATCTTAAGGTGGGAGTGTAAGTAAGGGACGTGAAGAAAAGTAACTATTTTTGCAATTTTTATATCAACACTTTTTTTTTGTTTCAAAATAAATCAAATATTGCTACAGTAGAAACAGAGTTTAATTTTCTTCACATGGTGACCTCAAAACTTTAATATCTGCCAAGGTGCCCTGGAATTTAATTACAACTTTTTCTCTTAATTTAGCATTTTTTATCACCGCGTCTTACTACCAGTTCGGGTTATACGCTTTAAGTACTAATTACGCTAATGGATTAGGAATTGGGAAGGTTGAATAAGAGGAAGTGAACCCGCATTTGCGTGGAGGGAGAGTGGAAAACCATTTAGGAAAAACCAGCCCCAGTTCACCCGACCGAGATTCGAACCTCGATCTCCCCGTCCTCAGTAGTCGAGCTTCAACAAGACAGGCGCGTTAGTCAACTACGCCACCGAGGCGGGTTTCTTTATTTAAATGTTTGTTATCTAATGACACTATGCTAACGATAGATATTCAACAACTGTTGGTATCACCGAGTGAAGAATATTAAACTCTACTGGAGCAATATTTGATTTATTTTAACTCAAAAAAGGTTTTGATATATAAACTGAAAAAACAATGCCCTTAGCTCGTGTTTCCTACTATCTCAAATAATAAAGGCACGCAATGCATGTGTGAGATAGCTGACCTCTTGCAAGTGAGTTAACTATTTAAACAACTCAATCACGTTTTATTTTATTTTGGAAGGGGTCTTTCACTTAAAGTACAAATATTGAACACACAAACACATGTTCTCTCCGCCAGACACGTCCATGTAATTATGTAGTACAGCTCGAACTAAACGTCACATTGTGTTTGTTTTTATATCAGGGCCAATGGGATGAGTGAAACAGTTTTAACGTATTTTTAAATATACAAAAAATTGAAAAATAACTATTTTAAAATGAGAAAAAGTCTTAAACTGATACCAATTTCGGTGTTTTCAAATAAATAGTGGAGAAAACTGCGCTTCAATAAGTTTTCTGATTCAAGCGTAAACCTTGTAATTAATTACTCGGTTAATCGGTGTGATATTTTTAAGAACATTAAGGACAGTAAAGATACGAAATTACGGAGTATGTAGATTGTTAACGAATGAGTCACTGTTCTAGTTGATGAAAGTACACTACAGTAAGTAACCTCTAGCGAGTTCCTGATCGTGATAACTATCCTAAACGAAGAGACGTGACGTTAGTAGGAGGCAGTCACTAGTTACATAACTACTAAATGACCATAGCTTATCGCGTACAATCTAGAGTCATGACTTGAATCCGATCATGGGGGATCTACGGGGATGACTCTTTTGTGCGCAACATTTTATAAGCTTGTCGAAGAGAGGAGAGTCTACAGAGGTTGTGATTTCTAAGACAGAAGTGAGGAACCTTTTGGCAATGGAAAGCCGCATGTCACTTCAAGGATACCCGGAGGGGGGGGGGGATTACGCATAGGCTTAGTAGGCACGTGCCTATAATGGCATATTTTAGGGGCGGCAAATTTTGAATGACGAAAAAAAAACAATATTTTTCTGCCCATTAAAATAATTTTATGGATTTATCGCGTGTGTGATTGTTGTGGTTTGCTGTATCTGCGTACCAACATGACAGAGTATTGCCTTAATTCACTGACCTCACAATAATAAATAATCAAATAAAGTAAGTACTTTTTATCTGTCGTTCATGTATGTATGGTATGTGTGTGTCGGTGTATGAGGGGTCCTAGGGGGGAAACTGGGATTAAAAGTTTAGAAATTAAGGTAGTGAAAATTGGCAGCAAATTATCTAGTAACTATGGGTGCAGAGTCGTAAATCCACCCCTGAGGATACCTCATAAGAGGTTATTTATAAACCACGTAAGGCTTTTATTTTAATTTACCTTTCCTCCTCCCGTGTAACACCAAGTAAACATTTAAACTGACCCTCCGCCCCTTCAACCCGTGTTAGGTATTTTTTCACATAAAAACTGAATGTCATTATTTCATAAGGAAGCTATTTCCTTATTAAGTCAACAAATTTAAGGTTGGTTTGATGTGATTTATATATCCATCCAGTGTTAGGAATGCACTAATATAGTGGGCTGGTTTGTGCTGCCTACACCTTCTCGTAGAAATACCATTTACCATGTTAGTTCAGGAACTGTGATGGTTCCCCGTTGCCTTCCATACTGAATTTCTATGAGCCAACGCGAAAAGGCTTATCAATTTGGCTGGGAAAGGTATTTTCACATAACTTTCCGGGTTCTTTAACAAACCAAAATTGACACGGGACCGATGGTCTTACTCCCTCTTCAAAAGGAGGTTGTGCTACGGATTTTTATCGCTCGAGAAAAATCCGTAGACTCCGGCAGGGCTTGAGCCCACGAACATCGAATCTTGAGATGAGCACTTTACCCTAAAACCACCAATGTCAAAAGAGGAGCTCTAAAGAGGGACTCAGATTACTAAATCAAAATAAATTTTAAATCCTGAATACAGAAATTCAAAGAATTTTATAACAATATTCTTTCAATCCTAGAATGAAAGTATAAGTTATGTGTTACGTAGCATTGTGAAGTACCCTCCCCCCGAAAAACAACACCATGTAGTCCTAGACTTAGAGCTTACCCTACCCCTTCTCTTAACAGCATTATGTTGTTTATAGATGGCCACACAATTCATGTACAGTAAATTTTGCCAAATTTATGATAGTATGCTAACCAAGGATTGAAAGATATTTCGATCAGAAGGGCTAATTTGTTTTTAACACTATGCTTTGATTTATTTTATTTAAATTAGCTAAAATATATGTCGTTTGACGAAGATACACAGTTGATGTGATATGTGAAAAGGCAGCATCGAACACCTCAAAAGGCCTCTGGTTCACCATCCCTGGTCTAAGTCGTCGAGGATGAATATCCGGGCAGATCTAGCTCCCGCCACCAAACCAGCGGCCTCTCGAGCCTCACCATTCTAACCACTCAACCACGGGGTTGAGTAGATTCCACTTTTTTATGTTGCTATACGCCACTGCTATACGCATTTAATTACAATGACATAGTAGGGATGAGAAAAATATAATTTTAGATATAAGGCACCCATGTTTGCGTAGAGGGGAAGTGAAAATACATTTAGTAAAAAAACTCTCAATGTACTCGGCCGGGATTTGAATTCAGACCTTCCAACCACAATCAAACCGTATTTGGGATAAAGAACTAAAAAAAATCAAATCTTTTTATTTGCAGTCAACATTGAACACATTTTATGTAATAGGTAGTATGAAAATAAAAAGTGACATTTACAGATCACATGACTTAACGTATAAATACATCAACATCAGTTTAACCTGTTTCAGTGGCCGAATGGTCTAAGGTGCCCCTCTCATGACAGACGTGCCTGCTGAAATGGGGAGACTGAACCTCGAGTCCTGATCGAGTCTACTGAGGTTGGTTTTGCCTAAATTATTTCCCACTCCTTCCACGCATTTGCAAGTAGATTACCTGTAAAATGTTTCCTTCCTCATTCCTATACCATTAGAGTAATTGCCACGCGTATAGCCTGAAACCCGCCTCGGTGGCGTAGTTAGCTAACGCGCTAGTCGTGTTGAGCTCGAACACCGAGGACGGGGAGATAGAGGTTCGAATCTCGGTCGGGTTAACTGGGGGTGGTTCTTCGTAAATGGTTTTCCACTCTCCCTCCACGCAAGTGCGGGTTCACTTCCTCTAATTCAACCTTCCCAATTCCCAATCAATTAGCGTAATTAGTACTTAAAGCGTATAACCAGAACGTGTAGTAAGACGCGGTGCTAAAAATATAACCTGAACAGGCGGTAAGACGCGGCGAAAAAAAATAAAACCTTATTTTAGTAACTTTTTTAACGGTCAAATGCGTTCCTTCCTATAAAAACCGGACTGTGGATTGATTAGCTTGACATTTAGTCCACGCATGTATCGGAGCGGGCAGTATTAAACTAAACTACCCTAAAAAAATTGTGAGTGTACTATTCACAATTTAAACTGCAAGTGTTACGTAACACCTCGCACTTGCGAGCACGTAAATGACGACACGATATGTGATGTCATAAACCAGCAGACTGTTTCAACTTAATGACTTTTCAAGGACACGATTTTTTTTTTCCACCCAAGGTCCCGATAAAAGCTCCTTGCTTCTATTCGAGCGAGCTGAATCACCCCGACATTTTAATCGCGAAGGTGTCTGGCTCGATTCTAGATTTTGAGCTGTTTAAGTAAGGTGTAACGAGGATATATTGTAGTCATCGATTAATAACTGGGGCTACCCGCTTCGGTGGCTGCGTGGTCTAACGCGCTACTCTCATGTTAGACTAGACTGCCGAAGACTGGGAGATCGGGGTTCAATCCCAGTCGGGTACACTGAGGGTGGCTTTTCCCTAATGGTCTTCCACTATCCTTCCACAGAAATGCGGGTGCACTTCCTCTCTATTAAACCTTACTAATCACTAAACCATTAATGAAATTATTACATAGGCGTGTAACCCAAATAGGTAGTAAGACGTGGTGCTTTGGAAAAAAAACTCCAACTACCTGTGTGTTCTAGTAGGCAGAGATCTTGGCTACAGAGTCAAAGGTCCTGGGTTTGATCCCCAGTGCTTCCCAAATCTATCTGTGAAGCAGTAGGTCTAGAACGAGTTCAAAATCAGCCTTGTGTGGACAAATAATAATAGTAGTGATTATTATTATTATTATTAGTATTATCATCACCACGTCTTACTACCCGTTCAGATTATACACATTTACGCTAATTTTTAATGGTAGGGTGATTGTGAGATGAAATGGAGGACCTACAGTCTAACGTGGGATCCGAACCACGGCGGAGGCTTGGCATTATACACATTCACAAGTTGTGATTAATACATGTCTTGTCAGAGATGAAGGAAGGGTTTGGCAATCAGATAAATGTGTGCCGGGGCCGAGAATTGAGCCCAGGACCCCCAACACAGAAGTCTGACACCTTACCCTAGACCACCAGGTCACCTCTGCGGACAAATTAACTTCTTAAAAAGAGTATCAGCTCTAGTTTAGAAAACTCAGCTCTGGATTAGAAAAGTGAGTTTAACAGCTGGAGAGTTAGTTGTGTTGACCACATGACACCCTATATCTGCAAATGTTAGCCCTATCATCGATAACAGTGGCAATCACTCGCTCGATGTAACTTTCTTGACGGCTCACACCATCGAGTTTGTAATTTAAAAAAAAAATTTAACTACTGCTCGTGGCAAAAAGTTAGTTAGACTCATAGATAAAGGATTATAGTTAGACTAACTAGTTTTCATAGAGAAAGACAGACTGCTAGAAAAGTTACTAGATCTACTCTCACGTATTTATACGCTAAATCATGTGATCTGTAATCGTCACTTTTGATATATAATACTAATAAAAATTATATATTTTCAAATTTTACCGCAAGAAAATCTGTTTTTTATTTTCTAAAACCTAGAATTACTCATCCGGGATACCTAATTAGTTACACTAATGGGGTAGGGAGAAGGAAGGTAGTATTTAACAGGAATTCGCCCGCATTTGAGTGGAAGAAGAGTTGGAAAACATTTAAGAAAAACTCCTCTCAGTACATCCAACCAGGATTTGAACCCCTATCACCGACAATCCAGCCTGTTGCCCCCTGATCACTCGCCCCTCCTTCAACGGAATTCAACTGACAAACTACTCATTAGTGATTGCATATGTGCCTTAGCGTTCTTGTCCATAACGTGGGTTGTCAACTGTTTCATTTACACGTTAGGTTAGTTTTGGGAAAATGTGCTGATTTGGCACCACATTTAGAAAGTGCATGTTGAATAGCCTAAATAAGTTAATTAAATAAGTGCAACACTATTATATATTTACTCTCCGCACTGCCGATGTTTATGTCAATAAGTCCCAGAGGTGACCTGGCGGTCTAGGGGTAAGGTGTTGGACTTCTGTGCTGGGGTACGGGGTTCAACCCTCGGCCCCGGCACAGATTTATCTGATTACCAAACCCTTCCTTCACCTCTGACAAGACATCTTGTGAATGTGGGTAATGCCAGGCCTCCACCGTGGTTCGGATTCCACGTTAAACTGTAGGTCCTCCATTTCATCTCACAATCACCCTACCATTACACATTAGCGTAAGTAGGCCTACGTATAGCCCGAACGGGTAGTAAGACGCGGTGGTAATAATAATAATAATAATAAATAATAATAATAATAACCCCCAGGCCATACAACACAAAATGGTTATACCACTTTAGGGTGGGGTGGAAGGGATCGCGAGTTAAAATCCGTACTTTTGCAGTTTATATTAAAAAACTTTTTTTTTTACAAAATAAATAAAATATTTCTCCAGTAGCTACGTTTAGTTTTAATTTTGACACATAATAATCTCAAAAGTTTAGTTACATTTTTACCCGCTTCAGTGGCCGAATGATCTAAGGCGGCACTCTCAGGTTGGATTGGCTTGTCAAAGACGGGAAAATCCGGGTTCGAATCCCGGTTGGGTCTACTGAGCGTGGTTTTTCCTAAATGGTTTCCCACTCTTTTTCCACGCAAATGTTGGCGAATTGCCTCTAAAATGCTTCCTTTCTCATCTCTACCTCACTAGAGTAAATATCATATATGCGTATTTACTGAACAGGCAGTAAGACGCGGTAGTAAAATAATATTAGTATTAAATTTTGGTTAGATTCTGCGAAAACCTTGAAAATATTTAAATACTGCGAGAATACTAAATAGATAAAATTTATTCAAATGTATCTACTGAAGCAATATTTTTTGTCTATTGTGACAAAAATGTATTTTCTTATAAAAACTACAAACATACTCGCGTTTTTTCCCCCACCCCACCATAACATGGAGGGAAAGAGTGGAAAACAATTTACGGAAAAGTCCTCTTGATACAATCGGTTGGCTATCGAATCTCGACGTCCACGCCACCAGCAAAATAGTCTTACCCACCGATGTGGATCACTTTTCAAACAATCTGCGCTCCAAGGTTTACTTCGAAAGGTTCGCAATTTCGTTTTGCTTTATACTCAGAGTTTCAAATAATAACATTTTCATTTGCTTAGGTCCGTCGCTAGTTTGTGTTTATTGCGCCGTTTATTCTTGTGATGATCTAGAGATTTATTTAACCGCCTCGATGTCGTAGTTGACTTATGTTCTGGTTTCGTGTTAAGTTAGACTACCGAGGACGGGGAGATTGAGGTTCGAATATAGGTTGGCTGAACTAGAGGTGGTTTTCCCTAAAATGGTTTCCCCATCAATATCCACACAAATGCGGGTTCACTTCCTCTAAATTCAACCTTCCCAATTCCTAACCTATTAGCGTAATTAGTACTTAAGCGTATAACCCGAACATTTATTAAGACGCGGTTCTAAATAATAATAATAATAATAATAATAATAATAATAATAATAATAATAATGAACGTTGTTGACAAAACTTTAAAACAAAATAAGTTGACAAACGTGTATTTATGTCTTCAGGAAGCTACGATCCACGTCGTTGGAAGCGCGGGCCTAACATAAAGCCCGTCTGGTTTTAATTTCCTCTGAAGCCGTGATCAAGGTTCAAATTCCGTCTGAATGTTATGAGAGTGTTTTATAATAAATGGTTTTCCACTCTTCCTCCACGCAAATTAAATTACGTTTACTCTCAATTCTGCCTTCCACAACACTATCCATCTCTTTAGTGTGACTGCGGACAGCTCGGAGAATGCACTGGGAGCTTGGAGGGGGCGTGGGGGGTGGAATTCGAAAGTTTACGGCTGTCAGACTGTAAGCTCGCCATTCAGCCCTATCCCGTGACACTTCCATCCGATCCTTAAACTGACACCCAAACTGCTTAAAATCAATTTAAATACCATCCTCCTATCATAGTCTTGATCTACCAAGGGCTCCTTATTTCTTCAGGTTTCACAGCTAAATTGTTATGTATATACATACCCACAGTCACCCACACGCACAACACTATCACTCCATCTCAACCTACGCACCTTGATTATCCTGCTAATTAACTAAATATTCACCCACTTTGGTGGCTGTGTGGTCTAAGGCGGCACTCTCACAGCAGACTAGACTGCCAACAATGTGGAGATTGTGGTTCGAATCGCTATCGGGTGGCTTTTCATAAATTGTTTTCCACTCTCCCTCAACGCAAATGTGGACACACTTAATCTACATTATTATTATTATTATTATTTGCAGCACCGCATCTTACTATCCGTTCGGGTTATACGCACTTAGGCTAATGTGTAATGATAGGGTGATGTGAGATGAAATGGAGGACTTACAATTTAATGTGGGATCCGGACCACGGTGGAGGCCCAACCTTTCTAATCCCAAACACATTCGCGTAATTAGTGCATATGAGGTCGAGTAGTAAGACGAGGTTGTGAAAAAAAACACTAACTAGTGGAAGTAGTTCCATTAGCTAGTTTTGAGTTAGTTTCAATATTTATTCTCTTGTGGTAGTGTCATTAATCAAATAAGTGTTTCTTAATCAAATTTTATTTCCTAAACATTAATAGACAGAACGTTGGTGCAAGCCCTTTAATTTCACCCTCCACCTGTACCCTTATATTAGGCGGCTTAAGTCGAACACGATCATTGGAGGAATTAGGTCGTAAAAATAAAAATAGGTTCCATGTGGTTAAAGCACATTTCTGGAGCAGTAAACCGCACTTAAATCTCAAACCTCTTGTCCATAAATTGCTGCGCTGTTAGCACTCCTGCCCTGATAAGTCCAAGCCACTCGTGCTAGAAGCTATACCACTTGTAGTTCAACTGTTTGAGTTTCATTTCGAGAGTGCAGATAGTGTAAAAATAACACTGGCACTTAAGTCGGCGAGATAAGTTTCCACAATAGTAGGCCCCTTTAAATAGATTAGAAAATGTTATTTTTTTTACGTATGTGCTTATGAAAATATTCTTTAGCTATCTTGGTTGGCAACATTAGAACGTGTCTCTCTCTCTCTTTAGAAGTTTCTCCATTTTCAAACTCCAATAGAGATTCTAATGGGAGTTTCAAGAAGGTAAGAGCGGGCTGTATTTTACTATCAGGATAATTTAAACAAAAAAAACGACGTATTTAACGTGCGCTTTCTAAACATATCATATGAGAATATATCTTACAAACTAACTTAATATATGACCATGCTCCTAATATCCCCCCCCCCCTCCTACAACCCAATCTCAGACCTGGTGTCTAAATATGAACTACAGTTTAAAACTCTCTAGTCCGGCACCCTCGGGACCTGACAAGTACCGGACCACAGAATTCGACTCCTAAGAACCCTTTTATACCTCTTATGCTTATACCATAGTCTTGCCATATCACTATATATTTATTGTTATAACATAAAAGGCTTAAACAGGAAATAATACAGTACCCTGTACAACTTTTGGCCTTTTAGAAGACATAATTTAGGAATAAATACAACCATAATAAAAGCCAAAACGAGAACATATAACCAAAACACAGAGTTGCAGATTTAAATAACTTTGGCAGCCTTGTACTGCCAATAGTACCGTACTGGTACCCGCCCCTCAAATTAATGACGACAAATCAAAAACGTGCCGGGCCAAAAATTTTATACTGTATTTGGAAAATTAGATGAACCTGACTGAACAAAAAAAAAAGTAAATATATTCATCAGCACCTGCCGGAACCGACTTTGGTCATCGAATGGCCTTAGGCTTCATCCTTGTTATAGACTAGATTGGCGAGGAGACAGGAGATTGGGGCTCTAGTCCCTGTTTGGATGTACTGAGGGTAGTTTTATTTAGAGGGTTTTCCACTCTCTATCGATACAATTTGCGGGTACGCTTACTCTAAAATTGTAGCCTCCCTCACGGCCAACACATTAGCGTAATTAGTTCATATGCGTATAATCATGATGTGTAGTAAGACGTGGTGAAAAAAATTTAAAAAACTCGTCACTCGCCAAATGGTCTAAGGACTCTAAGGTATTACCCTTCTTTTAGACTGGCCTGCTGAAGACTGGGAGATCGGGGTTTGATTCCCAGTCGAGTCTACCGAGGGTGTTTTTTCCCTAGAATATTTTCCCTCCTTCCGAGAAAATGCGGGTATATTACATCCAAAAGGCTTACTTCCTCATCCTTATCCCATTAGAGTGATTATCACGTCTGCTCATTAAATGAACAGGTAGTAAGACGTGGTGATGAAATACAAACAATATGTTATGGATGTGTGACATGGAAGGTGTGAACTAGACCTCCAAATGAAGCGCTATCTAGCAAATATAAGGCACATAAATCTATCAGTGTATCAGATTCGGTCCTTTGCGTCAACACCAGACATAATTATTATCATTTTACTGCGAGATAACAGAACTTCACTAAGTCCCAATGTCACGGTGAGTAATCCACCGTAGTTTACTCGACATAATTTCTAACATAAATTCGCCATGCAATGATAAATGTAAAATAAATAAATACATAAATATATATTTGAACTGGCGATGTGAGATTGTAAATTTTTCTTCCTTTGTTTTAGGAAATTTTTACAACTATTTAAATGTAACCAAAACAATCGAGATACTTCAAACTTTAAAGTTTACTGTAAGTTCAATTTACCCTTAGGGTTCGGCCATACCGACAAGTGTGTGTGAGCGAGCGCGTGATTAGCAGACAGCTCTCGATAGTTGTTGACAAGTAGGCAAAGGTTGGTGCTCAGTGAACTAAGGGTGGTGTTTGAAAAGTGATTTATTGTTGTGGTTTTTTCATCCTCTCTCCACGCTAATGGTGATTATTATTTGTAAAGGCCTACTTTGATAATATTGAAGTATTTTAACATATTAATTTTATACTTATGTATGTATACTTATGTATATATATACATATAGGTATGATTTATATATACATATACATGTATATATAAATATAGGTATGGTTTATGATCTTACCAATTAATAATAATAATATTTAGCACCGCGTCTTACTACCCGTTCAGGCTATACGCTTTAAGTACTAATTACTTTAATGGATTAGGAATTGGGAAGGTTGAATTAGAGGAAGTGAACCCGCATTTGCGTGGAGGTAGAGTGGAAAACCATTTAAGAAAAACCACCCCCAGTTCACCCGACCGAGATTCGAACCTCTATCTCCCCGTCCCCAGCAGTCGAGCTCAACACGACAAGCGCGTTAGCCAACTACGCCACCGAGGCGGGTTCTTACCAATTAAATTAGGCCATTAGTAGTAAGTGTGCAAAACCAATCGATAGAAATAAAAATGTCAAACTGGAAAGTTTCCCTAGCACTCAATGAACCAACATACAATAATATTGCCTAGCGCCTGTAAACTATACTGAACCGGGTCGAGCACGCGCGCTTGAAAAATAAAACCAAGTCTATCTTTCAAGCGCGCGTGCTCAGTCGCTCGCTCCAGTCTGGCCACCTCTCACTACAAGCATTGTGTTCTATTTTATTTAGTCGCTCGCTCGCCCAATCTGACAACCTCTCATTACAACCAATGTGTTATATTTTATATTTTAGTCGCTCGCTCGCCCAGTCAAGCAACCTCTCATTACAACCAATGTGTTCTATATATTTTATATTTTAGTCGCTCGCTCGCCCAGTCTGTCAACCTCTCATTACAACCAATGTGTTCTATATATTTTATATTTTAGTCGCTCGCTCGCTGTGCTTCATCCCACCTCCACTATCAAAACGTGACGCGGCTCGAAGGAAAACAAGCCGAGTGGTTTTTGGATCAGGTCACGGTCGAGAAGATTGTAATAGGAGCTTCTACACGGCTCGAGCACATATAAGTGACTCTCCTTCATGATTCATTGATAGGCGCCCTAACACGCAGGACCTCATTTTACGTAGGCCACCGCGCGGGACGGCGGTAAAAATATGTTCATAGACAAAACAAAATTTTACTGTACTGTTTTCTAATCCCCTTGTCTGTATTTTATAGTGTCATTGTGTTGTATATTGAGGACTTAAATTATGTTATTGCATAGGGTTAGATGGGATAATTGGAAGGAAATGCAATTCCATCCGCTTGTCAAGGGAATAGGAAATTACATTGTTGTAAATAATCACCCCACTGGCCTACATCTAACACACTCCCCCTCTGGATCTTTATATTATATATAGCTAGGATCTAAGTTCAAACTAATATAAGATTATATATTATAGTGTGTTAATATTCTCTACTTTTTTTAAATGAATTAATAGACCAATATTTAGGTTATAAATAAACTTTGGTTGCATATATAAATTTACAATAACTTATAAATAACTTATATATTAAACTATGAATTCCTTCGGATACATCTTCTATACTCTTACACTATAATATCGTTTATCAGACTCATGGTTATCCGAAATTCCGGTTAATCCGGAACATACTTTCGACTAAAAAAAAAAAAAAATGAGTGAGCTACACTTTCCAACGGTTTCACGGTAAATCATTAAATCTCAAACAAAATTATTTTTTATTTTCTAAACAAGTTTTATACATTGTTCTTCTTATGTCTTGGTAACAAGAAATCACATCTTATTCGTCATATTGTAAATATAATGTGTGTTATTTTCACGACACATTGCTTTTATCAAAATTTTTACATCCCTAACAGTGAAAAATCCAGGATTTCGATGGCTCGTATTGGTCCCATCAAATTCGTTTGAATCATTTATAAACTCACAGTGTTTACGTAAATTAAATATTAGCAGCTTATGAATTCATTATAACATAGTGGCGTTATACCAAGCATTAAAAAACTAATTGTAAGTTTAACATTAGCACTTTGAATTGCGTTTTATTGTTGACCTGTTAATTAATTTTGTATAATAATTTAATTTATATTGTGTTTGGATCACGACATGATATTTTTTTCTAATTGCCCGAAAAAAAATGTTGTTTTGATAACAAAAAAAAATCAATACTAAATATTGTTATTTGACTCAAAGTCTGATTTAGCTAGAAAACACGTTATTTGATAACTGAAATTCATGTTGCCACAACGGTAGAAAAATAATATTACATTGTGTTTACATTATTAGTCAGTTTAATTAATATTGTAGGGTGACCTGGTGGTCTAGAGGTAAGGTGTCAGACTTCTGTGTTGGGGGTCCACGGCTCAATCCTCGGTCCCAGCACAGATTTATCTGATTGTCAAACCCTTCCTTCACCTCTGACAAGACGTGTATTAATCACAACTTATGAATGTGGGGAATGCCAGGCCTCCACCGTGGTTTGGATTCCATGTTAAACTGCAAGGTCCTCCATTTCATCTCACATATCACACTACCATTACACATTAGCGTAAGTGCGTATAACCCGAACGGGTAGTAAGACGCGGTGCTAATAATAATAATAATAATAAATAATGTAAAGAGAAATTAAACAGCAATACATAAAGAAGCATTAAACAAAGCTTAGATGACTTTTAAAATTAACTTCATAGTAAAATAAATCAAATATGTATTTCTAAAGTAAAAATGTTAATCACTTAATCTATATTGGTTGAAAGGGTCTTTCCTATAAAAATCAAGGTTTAAGTGTGGCTTGTCTGTCGGTGTAATGAAAGATGGCTAAATCATCCATATAGAAGTGAATGTGTTTAAGGGAGTGTGTTATTTTACCATTCCACTAAACAAGATATGATGAACCTTTTGTGAGAATGCGTATTTGCCCAATTTGTCAATAACTTTATGAGAAATTCTACCATGTGCTTATGAGAATTTTGAACATAAAAAATTACTATAGCAGTCTTCCATCATCAATGTTAACATGACTATTTTTCTCCTCATTTATTTGAGGTAGTCTATATAATGTGCACTTTCTTAACCTACTTATTATATCAGTACACAACTTAAAAATTAACCTAAATCTAGTAGAACAGCTACAACATCCAGTCCCCGGACGTTAATCCATCACTATGAAAGGGTAAGCCCACATTTAACCAATAATACATTTTTCGGTCATACCAGGAATCGAACCTTGGGTAAGTAAACAAACACGCTACTGGCTGAACTAAGACGTCGGACAGCAACCAAACTAATATATGTTCTTTTCATACATTAACAGAAATAAAACATGCTTGGTATTTTCTGGCCATCTGAGTTATCAGCAGCAATTTTTTTTAAAATATTCTTAGAAAACCTACAGTCTGAATTAGATAGGAAGGTATTATTTCAACAGTTAAAAAAGTTACTCAAACAATTTCATATATTCATTTGTCAAGTTAAGTGATCTGCAACTGTTCCTTTTCGTGGAAATCAATAATACCTCTAAAAAAAGTACTAATAATAATCTAGTAAAATTTTATCAATGTTTAAGCCAAAACATGTGTTGGTAACCTTTTTTAAGTTTTCGCCTTCCAAAATCCTACCATAGGTATATGTAAAATATCAAAAGCTACAAAAAGTAATTTAAAAAAAATAATTTGGCAGATCATAGAATCTGAAACTGTTTCTTTTGATGGATAATATCAATGCCGATAAAATAATAATAATAGTCTAATAAACTTTTCTTGGCCTCAGCCTCCAATCGGGCTATACCAACCGAGCGGCCGCCGTCTTTTGACAATGATGGTGCAAAATTCTGTGATTATACGGCGTCATGTGGTCAGCACAACGAGCCCTCTGGCCATTCATCTCAGGTTTCTAAACCGGAGCCGCTACTACTTCATTCAAGTAGCTCCACATTTGTATTCACAGGGCTGATTTGGCCCAATTATAGACACACAGCGTCACATAAAAGCTGGAAGCACCGTGGATATAACCTGGGACCTCTGGATCGTTAGTTAGGAACTCTTACCACTAGACCATAGAGGCGGTGATAATACAAAAAAAAAAAGAGTATTTTCCAGCGATTCCTCTATACAAATTTATCGTGTTTGGGGAGGAAGTTGAAAAAGTTATTTCTGATTAGAAAGTTGGTACCTGTTTGACCGGAAGTATTTTGGACATTAAAGGGAATGGACACCAAAGGTTGATGAAAGACTGACGTTTTGGTCGGTGTGACCAGGTTACTCTAGTGTACCGCATTGGTTCATATGAGAGGGATCTCTTACGACCAAGAAACGTTCACATCAATGTTTTCAAATCTGTCTCAGCGTTCGTGTCACTGGTCTGACCCCTCTCATATGGACCAATGCAATTCACTAGAGCGACCTGGTCGTGGCGTTTGTGCTGCAGCGACCAAAACGTCAGTCTGTCACCGGCCTAGGTTCCCCACGCGTTACGTGCCACTATTTCACGAGATGTAATTTGATTTCAAGATAATATTTAGCGAAAGTAAAGTTGTAATATTTTCCACCGCGTCTTGAGTACCCTTCCGTGTTAACCACATTTTTTTTAGCATCGTGTCTTTACTACCCGTTCGAGTTATACGTTTATTTAATAATTTTTCTAACGGTTCAAGCACCTAGCGATGTCATATATATAGGAAGTGTACCCGCATATGCGTGTAGGGAGAATGAAAAAACCACTCAGTATACTCGACCTAGATTTGAACCTCGATTTCCTCGTCATCGGCAGTCTTGTCTACTGCAAGAGAAGTGCATTAGACCAGGTGGCCATCGAAGTGGATGCTATATACATTTAATTACACCAGTGGAATAGTGATGAGTAAGGTTGGAATGTCTAAATATAATTGTGTACCTGCATTTACGTGAAGGGAGGATGGAAAACAATTAAGGGGAAAACATCCTCAATGCACACGGCTGAGATTCAAACCTCCCTGTCACAAGAAAATCCAACACGACGAGACCTGACTTTTGTCCGCGTGCCCATTTAGTGCGGCCTACTTTGGGGTGAAAAGTGACAGAGGAAAATATTTACTTTATAACAACTATAATTATATGGTAAACTCTTGTTGCATCTGTCTCAACAAGAAGTTGTCATTTATATTTTTGCTGCGTCACTCAGGGAAATTAGAAGAAACACAAATAAAACGTTTCGCAAAGCGCTTTTGCTAAGTGTTCTACTCTTTCCTTTTTATTCTTTTTATCACCGCGTCTCACAAGCTGTTCAGGCTATACGCATATATGATAATCACTCTGGTGAGGTTGAGATGAGAAAGAAAATTTTTAGAGGCAATTTACCCGTATTTCATTGAAAGGAAAGTGGTGAAACCTTTTAGAGAAAGCTACCCTCAGTAGACCCGACCGGGATTCGAACCCCGATCGCCCCGTATTCAGCATGCTGATCTAACATGAGAGTGACGTCTTGGACCATTCAGCCACTGAAACGAGTGATTCCTCACGATAATTTCTATGAGAAATAGCGAAAGGGCCAACCAATATTGCTGAAAAAAGTATTTTCACATACCTTCCAGTTTTCTTTACATGTTACAGTCGACATGGGAAGGAAGTTTGTGCTGCGAATTTTTATCGCTCAAGAAAAATCCGTTGACCCCAACTGGGTTACTATTATCTAATTGTCTCTAATATTAAAGACTTTAAAATAATACTATTTATAAAACAGGCTTAATTTTTTTATCAATGTTGACCAAAACATATGTTTGTATTTTTAAAATTTTCTTCCAGCCAAAACTCTACTAGAGTAAGAATATTATATATATATATTATGCTCTTAAATTGTCTTATTAAGATGATCAGACAATAGTGATGTAAACGTTCCTAAATATTTTAAGAAACCACTTACGTTATTCAAATCCAAGAAGTTTACTTGACGTCAAATAATAAGAAATAGTAAATAAAATAGTTATATTTCAATGAGACACAATTTTAAGAGCTCTTGAGAACAGGAGAGACCAAGGGTCGGTAACCTTCTCGGGGCTTTGATCGACTTTTACATTTATTGGAGGTCCTGTGATCACTCAGTTTCTCCACTCTACTTTTTATTATTTTTTCTATACATCTGGTAACTATTCCTTATATTCAATTCTTCCTCCAATACTTATGTCCCTGACTTTATAGAAAATATGTAAAATAAATAAAATGTTTACTCCGTTTACCCTGAAAGGTAGCAGTCTTACCTTGAGGGATTATACCATGGACCTATCTTACAAGCTGTACCATAGTGCAATAATGCAGAGTAAGCTTGCCTTTCGTGACAGTATAGTTTCCTTACGCGATTGACTGAAAATTGCTGCGAAGTCGACCTTTTGCCGACCCCTGGGATAGAAGATTTCTTGGTATAACACTCTTTGGTAATGAAATTATTTAAACTTTCCAAGAAAAAACGAGAGTAAAAATAATCACGACCGCAAACAGTTTGCTTGGCTGTAAAGTTGCGGCCATTTAAACATGGAATGTGGTAGAGTCCCCCCCCTCCCCCTCACTAATTTTCCTGTTGGATGTTGTAGGTTGCATGAAATTCACTCACATCTTGCGTCCTTGGCTCATATTTATTGTATAAGGCATTCACGAGTTAAGTTTACCTGAATGACAGCTCGAAATGTTACTAGAAGTAATCCCTAATATATCACTACGCTAACAGCTGACATCTATCACTTTGGATGACTATAATGAAAACAGATGGTAATATATTAATATTATAGTTAACCACAATGATTTAGGCCAATATTATTTATATATTTATTTTAGGTCGGACACAAAGTTTATTTATCGTTTTATTCCACTTAAAAAAAATATTCACACCACTTTCACAAAAACGAACATAGCCTCAAAATGGCGACTGACAAATTTAAACCATATGATTGAACATAACGGTAAACAAGTTTTTTTACAATGATGCGGACACGCAGTTGATGAAAATATTTTATTCAGTTAAATATTTCAAAATACGATAAAATAATCATAAAATCATGTATTGTATGTAAAAAATGACAAGAATTTTCTCTTTTCCAAGTAAATACGATGCCTGTATTAAAAGGTATTGATGTGTGCACTATATTACACAAAATCAGTAACGTTCCAAAACGAAAAATAAGTACTTTTAATTATGTTTAAAATATTGTTTCGAGTTGGACCAAAAGAAAGTATTAAAAAAAAGGAAATAGTATGAGAAAACTTAAGTTTACGTTATTTAAAATGTAATATATAGCAGGTAATTAAAGATCTTAACATTTATAGCAAAACTGATCTTTTATAAGTTTTGGCAACCCAAAACCTAAACATATGATTTTCGAACTGTCATTCAGGTAAAAACCTATCGTGAATGGAATATAGTAGGTATACTGATGGGACGGTAAAACGCGCAACACTTATTAGGGATATTGGTGACCTGGCGGTCTAGGGGTAATGTGTCAGACTTCTGTGCTGGCGGCCGGGGTTCAATACTCGGTCCCGGCACAGATTTATCTGATTACCAAACCCTTCCTTCACCTCTGACAATACATCTTGTGAATGTGGGGAATGCCAGGCCTCCACCGTGGTTCGGATTCCACGTTAAACTGTAGGTCCTCCATTTCATCCCACAATCACCCTACCATTACACATTAGCGCAAGTACGTATAACCCGAACGGGTAGTAAGACGTGGTAATAATAATAATAATATTAGGGATATTTTTTTATAAGTACGTATACCATTCTTGGTCTGTTTCAATGGCCGGATTGGTCTAAGGCGTCATTCTCATGTTAAACTGGACTGCCGATGACAGAGATTGGGGTTCATATCCCGGTCGGATCTACTGTGGGTAGCTTTAGCTTAATAGTTTCCCACTCTCCTTCCACGAAGATGTCTGTATATTACCTCTAAAATGCTTACTTATTCATCCATAACCTATTATAAAAAATATAATATGTGTGTATAACCTGAACAGATAGTAAGACACCCGCCTCGGTGGCGTAGTTGGCTAACGTGCTAGTCATGTTGAGCATGACTGCTGAGGACGGGGAGATCAAGGTTCGAATCTCGGTCGGGTGAACTGGGAGTGGCTTTTCCTAAATGGTTTTTGACTCTCCCTCCATGCAAATGTGGGTTCACTTCCTCTTAATTCAACCTTCCCAATTCCTAATCCATTAGCGTAATTAGTACTTAAAGCGTATAACCCGAACAGGTAGTAAGACGCGGTGCTAAAAAATTAGAATAAAAAATCTCCTTGATATCAAGAAGCCCGTCTCACTCTACGGATCTTAATTCATGTAGAGCTATATAACGGTCGTTGAAACTTGTAGAAAATTCAAAACGTGTGTTTGGTGGTCAATAATGATAACATTTTCTTTATTATTTTTGTTATTTCATAGGTATTGATAGTAAAAAATGTTCTATTACTCACATGATTTGATATACGAATAGACGGAAGTATATCTAGTAAATTTCTTAGCTGTCAGATAAGGTTCTTCCAATGGAAAGTGGAATGAAGGTAATACAGCTCGAACCAAGCGGTCGCACCAAACGAAACTTATCCCAATAACGCTGTTGTCAAATGAAGAATGCAGAAAACTTCATTTCGATACTTTTATCCGGTTCAAGCGTGATCTTGTATCTAATTTCCTGGTTAACCCCTCAAAATGCTCCAATATTTCAACACAAAGGTTATTTAATAATGACAATCTAAGGGATAGTGATTTTTTTTATCACCGCCTCCACAGCAACAAAATAAATAAACTGGAACAGTGTACCAAACAGAGTTTCTCTTTCTTTATCTAAATTATATTTATAACTAGTAAGTATGTGATACGAAAAAAGATTTTTTTTTTATAGAAACATTATCAGAACTACTTGGCGTTGCCCATGGTAAGCACGCAATTAATTGTGTCGTTACCTCCGACAACGATTTTCTTGGCTTCAAACAAGATAGAAAGAAAAATTTCTTCATTTTTTCCATTCCAACCTTAGATACCCTAGAAACCCTAGATACCAAGTTTTTCAACACGATCGGTAAAATGGTTTCTGCTCTAGACTCTAGTCCCAGTGACAAACACACAAACAGACGGCACTGCAAAACACACTTTTTCGGGTTCTAGGGTCCATGAAACGTCGACATCCATAAAAATATCGAATTAGATTTGCTTTGATAAACACAATACTTTCTCTCTCAGAGGGGTCACGATAAAGTAAACAAGCCGATAGCCTGTATTGAAAATAAAACTTATGAATGATTTTGATTTTAAATAGGTTGAAGGATCCCACAAGTTGACGAACTCTACAAATGCCACACAAATGGCTTCCGTTTTGAAGCTATCTAAATCCACGTAATCCTAAGTTATCTTTAACCTGGCAAAAGGTGTCATTTTTACGTTTACATTTAGCCTTCACACATAAACAAGTAATCCACCAAAAATGTCGCTGATAAAAATTTGTCATTGTGATCCCATTGTTCAACTGTTCCATCATTCATCAAATATACGAAAGTCTTTGAACATAACCATAGAGGAGAATACGAAACTAATCCCAGATAATATTGTGTTTTCTGCAAAGTTATTAAAACTTGCCCCTAGGAAAGCGTTGAGATTTGTGCAAAATTGTAATGAATATGGTATGTTCGCATATATCACCCTAGTTTATATATAGGTATATATATTTATTTATCAATTACATTTTTACATGCTTCGGTGGCCGCATTATCTAAGGCACTACTCTCGCACTAGACTAGACCACCGAAAACGGGAAGTTCGGGGTTCGATCCTGGTCGGGTGTACGTAGTGGTTTTCAAAAAAAAATTTCATTCTCCCTCCACGCAAATGCGGGTACACTTCCTCTAAACCTCAACCTTCCTAATCCCTAACAAATTAATGTAATTAGTATATAGGCGTAAACCCTTCCTTCACCTCTGACAAGACATCTTGTGAATGTGGGGAATGCCAGGCCTCCACCGTAGTTCGGATTCCACGTTAAACTGTAGGTCCTCCATTTCATCTCACAATCACCCTACCATTACACATTAGCGTAAGTGCGTATAGCCCGAACGGGTAGTAAGACACGGTGCTAATAATAATAATGTTCATGGTCACTGTCCAACTTCCCGTCTGAGCTATCCGCATATTTACTCTGATAGGTTAGGTTTGAAGACGGTAGAAATTATAATTTGGAAGAAGTGTACCAGCAGTTATGTGAAGGGAGGGAGAGGTGGAAACCATTTAGGAAAAACCACCCCTCAGTGTACCCTAACCTGGATTCTTCGAACCCCAATCTCCCCGTCATTTACAGCGGCTACAGGTCAGTCTATTGCGATACAAGGTAGATTTTATCAGAGTTTATTTTCATTGGCAATATTATAATAATTCAAAAACTAGTTTAAATAAATTAATACTTAGTCATATACTTTAGAAAATACCGGTAGTTATTAGGTTTAAATATAAGACTTCTTAACAGCTTTATCTAAGAGGTAGTGAGAAATGTTATTTTAAACTAAAGTGTTTACCAAACTGTGGTATACGAAGGATTGTAGGGAGCACGTGACGTGCCACGTTATATAAATATTAAAATATATTTTAATAATATTAAGTCTGATACACAAATTGTCACATATTGTGACGTGATATCATGGACTTTGATAAACCTTTCGTTCCCTCTGTCACAGTTTTGTTTAATTTACCACTAAAGCTTTATTTAAGTTTGTAACGAACGATCTCTTATATTCTACAGCAGTGTGGTCAACTGGCAGCCCGAAGGCCAAATGCAGCCCACACTCACTGAAAAGTGGTCCTCACAGTATCCTGGAGGAAGATTAAAGGGAAATCCTTGGTGGTACATGTGAAATAGCTAATGATTCAAATATATATTTATTAAAAAGTTCTCGATTACATTTTATTACGCATTTATTTGATCAATAAAAATGTTTATTAATATATAAGCCTTGTATTTATAATGCTAAGTTGTTTTGTGAAAGTACTTACGTATGAGTGCATGTATCATACATTTTTGGAAGATTAAACTTTTTTTTTGCAGTAATATTTTAATAAAAATTCTACCAACAAAAAATACAATTTATTAGTCAGTATTTAAATCAGTTGTTTATTAAGTGTTGTTTGTAGGCCTAAATTAAGTTGATAGGCTTACAAAATATTTATTCAATCCTTGGTCCATAGTGCTAATCAGATGTGGCTCTTGGGATTGAGCCTCCGGTCTACAAGATAACATAAATTTGCTTCCTTTGTCTTCATGAATAGACGGAAGAGGCACGTTTCTAGGCCATGTCCCTAATAGGGGTCCACGAATCATGAAAGCTTAGGACACCCTTTTAGATGAGGTGTTCTCGCATTGTCATGCAGATATGATAGTAGGAAGGAGTGATAAATCCTAACAGTTCTCAGTGCATCCTGCTGAGATTTGAGTCTTTAATCTCCTCCTCAACAGCAAGCCATTATAGCACTACTGCGACGCGCCAATAAACTTTTTTCCATGTTGTTAAACAATAGAAACCAGGAAATCTTAATTTATTATTGAATAAAATTTGAAATTAACGTTTAAAATTTGATTAACTTTAATTCAAAATAAAAAATTAGTGTGATAAACCTCAAAAACTGGCTACGCACGTAAGAATATTATAATGTATATTATAAATTTTATAAAGATGTGTTTTATTAATATTTTTCACGTTTATGAAATACTAAAATAAAACTTAGAAATATATTTGGTTGGACCACACAGTTCTCCTTTTATTTCACTTTAAATCAAATAATTGTTGGGCTTCCTTTTGATCCAAACTTTACTGATTATTTCTGAATGTATTCCGATTATGTTTCAATATACTGCCTGTAGAGCGTCTGCGTCCTGATTTAAGGGCTCCAATTTTTATTCCTAAAGAGGGCAAAAAAGGTATCAAAGAAAGCCTATGTTTGAGGTTGTTACCAACATCTCGCCATATAGTGGTTAATTATAACAGTCTGTCCATTTCATCTCACAATCACCCTACCATTACACATTAGCGTAAGTGCGTATAATACCAACGGGTAGTAAGACGCGGTAATAGTAGTAATAATAATATTATAACAGTCCGGGATCTTGTAATTGTGCTCATCAAAGAATTACTGTAGGATACGACGTTAATGTCCTCTGAAGCCAGTAGATGTTTTAAAAAGTTTTCTAAACAATATTATATTAGGAAATTCAAAAGTAGCATTTTAACGTCAATACTTTCGATATTTGTAACACAAAATGTTCAAATTTTACAGCCTTGATACTAAAATTTGAAGTCCACAACACTGAAACTAAGCTTCATTAAAGAGGCGTTGCAGGAAACTTAGTTTAAGCTCCGTATATCTACAGGTTTTTTAACAAACAATATTTTGGGCTAAAATAAATAATGTTTCAGTTAATTCATTTAGTATTATTTTATAAATTAGTATCAAAACAGTTTTTTGATAATTTCCGAGGGCATGGCTGAATTTGAACAGGACTTCACCTCTTCAAGATTGGGATGCAGAGGATGAGACGGAACATACGGGCAGTGTTTTTGCAGTTTTCTGGTAAAACATTTTTTTTTTTGTCAAAATAAATGAAATAGTGCTTTAGAAGGAACATAAGAGCTTAATATTCTTCAAATGGTTAAATCAACAGACTGTTGAATATCTGTCATGACCATAGCGGCATTAGATGAACCTTTTTAAAAGGAGATAAAAAGTTGAAGTCCAGAACATCCTTGACAGATATTCAACAAATGTTGAAGTCACTATATGAATAAAATTAAACTATGACTATAATGGTAGAATTATTTGGTTTCTTTTGACCAAAATAAAGTTTTGACATGAACAATGCCTTCCCTACACTCCCACCTTTAAAAAATGTTTCTGTTCAAACGCCATGATGCTAATGAACTGTTTAGATTAATATATTTAGCAAACTAAATGCATTTTCTGGAGTAATGTTTTACTTACTTTGTCCAAATGAGTTTTTGTTAGAAAACCTGTAGATAGGCTTATGTATACATACTGAACTTAGCTCTCGTTACCTTCCATTCTACTTTCACAATACACGCAATGTAGAAAACAGTTAAATAGGACCCGCCTCGGTGGCTTAGTTGGCTAACGAGCTAAGTTCGTGTTGAGCTAGACTTCCGAGGATGGGAAGATTGAAGTTAGAATCTCGCTTGGGTGAACTGGAGTGGTTTTCCCTAAATTGTTTTCTACTCTCCCTCCACGCAAATGCGGGTTTACTTCTTCTAAATCCAACCTCTCCAAATCATAACACATTAGCGTAAATGAAACTCAAGAGTATAACTCGAATAGGTAGTAAGACGTGGTGTTTAATAATAAAAAAGGTTAAATAGGTTTTATACCTAGAACAGGTAACTAAGTTAAATCCTCAATATTAAAACAAAAAACTTCGTGAGTAAAAACAAACTATAATATTAAGGCAGCATTTATTTTATTTATATTTTCTTACGGTGACATTTATAAAATACTAATTACTTTAGCAAAATACGTGTAGATGTTTTACAAGTACCAATTCCCAGCCCTATTCGAATTATTAAATGAATTCCAGGGAGTTTAATTTTTAAATGGGTTGTTATTTATTGTCAGTGTGTTGGTGCTATCTTACTTGTTCCCCGTCCCCTATTTGAGCCGCAGCCACGTGCTCGCTCGTCTTGACAACTGACACGACGCTAGCCTACTAGCCAGAAAAGCACGTGGTCCTGGACAGATCGCTAACTGCGGTCCCGTTATACAAGCTCGCTAAAAAAAAAAAATTATTTCGTCAGGTATGACTAATCGTTGTGGTTCGAGGTCACGTAGATCAGATTCTGACGTTTGTATTAAGGACATCCGTTCCGTAACTACAAAGTCCTTTATGAGCTTTTATCAGTGAGCACACTTAAAAAAAAGTCTGGATATCACTTCCACGACATATCCTTGAGGGTAAGGGGAAACAAAATAAGAGTTGCAGTCAGATTGCATATTAAGTGTAAATCACCCACTTACCATTAGATTCAGCATACCCCCACTCTAGACTCATGGTTGGTACTGCAGACTGCTGTTGTATTTGCTGAGCCGTCGTGGCCGGTTGAATGACGGGATAGCTAATCGTCGGGATCGCCGACATTCCGCTGGTTTTGACGAGGACCTGTCACGTGACCCCTCACTATCCTCCCCCACCTTATTTTCTCTTCGTACCCCCCTCCATTCCTTTCTAAAGGCACCTGAGACAACAGTAGAGGGCACGTCAAGAGGATCGCCGCCCAACCTTCGGAAGAGCTGAGAGCTTCTGGCTGGCCATGCTGAAAAAACCCAGAATTGAACGTAGCATAAGATAGCATGAAAGGCGTGTGTTGGCGCATGCGCGCAACATATCGCCTTCCCCCACTTCCACTGGTGAGAGTGGCTTAGACTCCAAGTACTTTACCACATTATCTAGGTTATTCATTCCGTGGTAGAGTGGCTTAAGTTACTATTTACATTTAAGACCAGTTAAAGGAAGGGCACACCAGGAAAGCCGGTAGGTTTTTTCCCCCAGGAATCAGGGGCGTATAAAATGTCGCTATGTCCAGGTTAAGTTAAGTTGAGTAAAAAAACACGGGGGTTAGAGAAGCCAAAATGATGCCATGTCTGGATTATGCTAAGTTAAGTAAGAAATACGAGGGGAGTGGGCAAGGAGGGGGGGACAAATAATTACTTTATTTTTTGTCTATGTTAGGTTGAATGAGTGAGGGGGGAAATGGGAAGGGGGAAGGGTGGCTAATGACGTTATGTCCAGGTTAATAAGGCAACCACCTCGATCATCGCCACGCGGCTTAAAATACAATGGTCTGTGTCGTTTTCTGTAACTACTTCTTTATTCTGTCTAGGTTTATACGGCCTTCCCTTCCAAATTTCCTGAAGTTTTCAATAGTAAGCCTAAAGATTGGCCTTATATAAAAGTTCAAATCACTTATAATGGCATTTACTTTTCAAAAATTTACCAGGGAAGGACAATTAAAAATAACTTCTAGAAGTATCAAAATTTCAAAACATTTCGGAGGTGAGCACTTTTATCTGTGAAAAGAATATAAATTTAAACAAATTTTCAAACGAGGATATTATATATAGCTTCTAGGAGCATCCAATTTTCTAACATTAACTAGGGGAGAGGAGGGTAGGAAGTCTCTAAACATCCTTTTTGTGACTTGTTCACCCCTCTACTCCCACACAAATAAAGTTCCGCCACTTCTGTTTAGAATAACAATGTTTATTTATTTATTAGGGTTTAAAGTCTTTACATCATGTCATAAACTTACAATTTTGATACCCCCCCAAAATTAAATCCTCCATACGCCAATGCTGCCTTTCACCTCCACCTACAACCACATTTTGTCATGTCAATAATAAAGAGGTAAAAAAAACTACAAAACTTCTTATCTAAAGGTAAAGAAGAAAGCTCGCTGCTAGTTTTAAAATATCTTTAAAAAAATATTTTGTAAGTTTACCAAAAATTACTGTATTTGTTAGAGAAAGGTTGGATCTA
>CABEEJ010000722.1:113171-227272 GCA_901482245.1 Timema douglasi | reverse complement strand
GTGAACCCGCATTTGCGTGGAGGGAGAGTGGAAAACCATTTAGGAAAAGCCACCCCCAGTTCACCCGACCGAGATTCGAACCTCAAACTCCCCGTCCTCAGCAGTCGAGATCAACATGACAAGCGCGTTAGCCAACCACGCCACCGAGGCGGGTGTTATTTTTATTAATGATAATAAATAGTTTATATAGGAGCTATTGTGATATGCCAAAAAGAAGTATAAAAAAATCATACTTTTTGGTGTAAATGCATCCAACACTTCATCTCCCAATCCTTTGGAGTTATCAATCAACACCTCTTCAGCCTCATCCTCTGGTGCATCTACTTGATCAGTATTTTAATTCTGAGAGTCCAAGATTGGGAAAGGCTGACCATTTAAAGAATTTTTTTGAAGCTATGGAGGAAACGGTTCAAACATTTCGACCTGAACTGCAGGTTGATATCAAGGCCAAAATATCTGCTCTGGTATCAGAGTATGAACATAAAAATGTAATGGTTGATCATCCCTCTATATACTTGAGCCCACCAAAACAGGAACATCTTTTACCATCTTAATCCCAGCCACAGCTACCTCCTACTACTGACCCCTTTTGACTTCAGGAGCTCCCATGAAGATACACCTTTCTCAGTCTTGACTGAACACTTATATTCCACTTATATTTATGTAAACAAAAGTAATCAATAATATTAAATTATAAGTACATACTTATAAATAAGATGCATCTCTTTTTGTTAAATTTTAAAGTATCAGTGTTGAATTTATTTTAAGAAGTATATAAGTTAATAGGCCTACAATTTTTTTATTACTCAACATGATTATATTGTGTATAGGCCTATATTTTATTGAATACATTGTAAAATATGTAAATGTCTCTTTATTATTTATAATTTCATTATATTATATATAAAATATATTTTCCTTGTGTTTTACCCACCTCCCTCTTCCTTATCATGTTTTTTTTCCATGCTAAAAAATTACAAAATAGAGTTCTAAACTGTCAGCATATAAATTTAATATCAGGAAAACCTTTTCAGTTAATAATAATAAACTATGTAGCAATTATTCTCTTATCATATAGGGCCTACCTTATCATAGCATGAGATTATTTATTTTTGTAGTTTAAGCTATATTATATGGAACCTATAATTTGACCCCCCTGGCTCCACTTTACACCATCACCCCTCAAGTATTGTATCCCCAATGAAGAGATAACTGTTTTTTCATCAAACCTTATAAACACTTTTGTGGATGTTTGCTCAGGGTCGCAACCTCTTCGACAGCTGATCGATCCAAGATGAGCTACTGCACAGATCTTGACAAATCAGTCCTGATCAGCAACTTCGAGAAGAGAGGCTGGAGCCAGGCTGGGCCAGATGATGATTGGAATGTTTACTGGTGAGATTTTGTGTGAAAGTATGTTATAGGAGGACTAGTAAACTATTATCTTATAGGTAGACACCTGTGTAGGTGATAAAAATAGCACCCACACTGTATCCATAAGACCTCAACCCGTATCCATAAAAGTTCCACTGAAATCTGCATCTATGGGTATTGTAATTTTCAAAGCAATTATAAGTAAAATAGCCTTATTATATTAAAATAATTTAATTTAAATAGACTTTGGAGTAGATAGCAGCAAATGTGTGAGTGATATGAGATTGATAGAAGTAAATTAAGGCAGAAGATTGAGACATTTTATTAAACTGACCCAGCCAAAGGTTGGAAATAGTTGATGACTCGAACATGTGAGGGAATATTAAAATAATATTTTAAAAGGAACATAACATGGTTTGGTTTATTTCTTTTGCTAACATATATTCCATAGTATTAATAGAAAAGAACAAAATCAATGATCATTTGAAAAATAAACTTGATTTCCTCCACCTTCAAAGGATGCAAGTTCGCTCCCTTCCGAATTCGAGAGGCAAACTTGTGCAAGCTGAAACAAGTATGAAGTTGTTTACCAAGATGTGGTGTCAGAAGAAACAGGGTGTATGAAAATTATATCACTTAAGTTACTTAATCCTGCATGATTAATCTCTAAAACCAGACCATGGCCCCTTTCTCTAAAAACTAGATTCAAATAAAAGGTTATAAGGAGTTCCCAACAACAATACAGCCTAACATGTACCTTGATTGTTTCTTATTTGATGACAGACTAACAGATGAAAAACCATCTGGAATAATATTGTATTGTGAAACACTGTGCACTCTTTTCTACCTACTGCGATTATTTGTTTCAGGGCTGGGACACAAACCTGCAGGACCCTGTTTAGTGTGGATAGTGGGTACCGCATGAATGACAATCAGTAAGTATGGTACAGGAAATATGGCTGTCAAACACTGGTAGGCATAGTGTGGTTGTCATGTGTGTGGTTGTCATGTGGTGCTAGGTAAAGTGTGGTTATATAATGGTAGGGTATATTGTGGTTCATATGATGGTGGGTATAGTGTGGCTGTTATATTATGATAAATAAAGTGTGGTTGTCATATGATGGTGGGTATAGTGTGGTTGTCATATGATGGTGGGTATAGTGTGGTTGTCATATGATGGTGGGTATAGTGTTATTGTCATATTATGGTGTGTGTAATGTGTTTTTGTCATGTGATGGTAGGTAATATAGTGTGGTTTTCATATGATGGTTAAGTAATGTAAAGCTGTCTTTTTATGGTAGATATAATGTCAGAGCTTCCATGAATGAATGATAGGGAGGGTTTTAGCCCCCAAGCTCCCCTTACCACTCTGCAATATTTTATTTTTTTCTGTTAACTTTTATGAAAAAATCAAAATGATGTATTTTAGATTTGGCTGCAATTTGCTACTAACAACTTTGAAAAAATCAATATCTGAGATAACAAAGATAAAAATGATAGAATATAGATTTCCTCCCATTCCCTCTTCAACAACTTTGTCTTTATTTTATTTTTTGTTAATTTATAAGAAAATTAGTTTTTTGTGAAAATTGGCTCGTGAAACTTATAGCTCAAAATGATGTTCAGGTGTTCTAAAATCCCCTCCCACAAAGTTAAATTCTTGACATTTTCTCTCAAAGAGAAGGAGGGGGTCACCACACCAATGGCAGATGGGACTCCAATTCATCCCATTTGGTAAACTCACACGGGTGCCTGAGTATAATGTAGCTGTTCTATAACAGTCGGTTTAGTGTGACTTTCATTCTATTAAACAGAAAGAAAATATTATTTTCCCCCATCTACTAATGACTTTCATTAATTTATTATACAAATATTTTTCCCCTTGCTCATCAATTGGCTACTCGGATGAGATATCTGGGTATTATTTACAATAATGGGGTAGAGATGATCAAGGTAAAGATTAAAAGGATGTTGTCACATTTGCATTAAGGAAGAGTGAGAAACAATTTAAGAAAGCAGACCAACCTCAATCTCCTTTTTACTGGCAGACCAAACAGTCACTGTGCTCATTGCTGTATATCAAACCAAATCTCTAACCCATTTTTTTTATTGCAGAACTATCAATCATTTCCCAAACCACTACGAGCTGTCCAGAAAGGACCTACTGGTGAAAAATATTAAGAGGTACCGTAAAGAACTAGAACGTGAGAAAGATCCTTTAGCTGAAAGGGGGGATGCCCCAGGGAAATACATCTACTTGGACTTCATTCCAGTCACATTTGTACTCCCTGCTGGTACTGTAATCAACCATTGCAAGCACGGGGTTTATGAATAGCTCTATATAATTTCAAGCACTTTATATATTTTTTCTGGTTTGGAAATTTATAGAAGGTTTTAATGCATATAATGGTTTATATTTTGATGATCAAGTCATAAACTTGTTCATAAGGTGCTAGAATAGTCGATCAAAAATTTGTAACTGCTAGATTCCAAGTGGGTTTATAAGGTTTCTGGGTGGAACTGTCCATCATTGGGAGAATAGACAATTCAGGATCCAATACATTTTTGTTGTGACATCCCTAATAAATTACATAATTCGATTCACAAAGATCCATTATAAAATCCTATGCTAGTTACCTTTTGTTTCACAGTCATTTAGATCTTAATGATAAATATAAACATGTCATTTTTGGACTTGACAGAGAAGAAAATATAAACCTTTCAACTATTTTATGAGTCCATATATGTATAGGATCAAGGATAATAGTTGTGTATTCTTTCCAGTAAACATTAAACTCATGTACTATTAAAAGTTTTATCATTATTTAATATTCTGATAGACTACTACTATATAATAAATACAATGTTCTATAGCCTATTTCTCAGGAACTATGAATGGAAACAACATGCGGTTTTTCGTATTAGATATAAATTGTAAATTTAATATGAACTATATTAATAAAAATAAGTTACAAGTTAATATTTACTTAGTTACAATAAGATTTAATTTTGATTGAATTAAAATTAAATATAAACATGAAATACAAGAATATAGTTTGGAAGTTATCATATTATTTTAGAAAATAAGATAATCTTCTATCATACACAATGAATAATTATAATATAATAATTTAAACAAAATTTGGCATTTTTAAATTAAATCTTGTTAAACTGTTGAAAAAGTTCAGTCATTTCCTGCTAGCCATCGGAAGCATCTCTCCCTCTCCTCCACAGCCCCTTTTTGGCATTATCTATCTTTCCACCTTTTTTTTCTTTTTTGTAAGCCCAGCTACTCCCCTTCTCTCACCCCATTTATATCCTGTTCAGGTAAAACCCTTGACTTGACACTAATTGTCTTTCTCTTTATTACTACTACTACCTCCAAACCTGAGTTATTGAAAATGTTCCCTGTGATGTATTTGCTTGATATATGTTAAAAGTCCTGGTTGAGTAGGCTTGATTCTGTTTAGCTTATAAATCATTTGTATAAACAATCTGTCTTTCCTTGATTGGATAAAACCTATTTGTATAACATTGGTTTTGTAAACAGAGGTAAAAATGCTTTCTCTAAATAATTTTATTTCTGTTTTATAGACAATCAATACCTTTACACACACACAAACACACACGCATGTGTGCGTAATTTCTTTTAAAGAATTAAGTCTTATTTAAAATGATGTGTTGAATATTATAGACAATCAATACCTTTTCGTACTCATAGCAGGATTAACTTTGAAGATATTAAGATTCAGTGGCACATCCAGGAGTTGACTTTAGGGGAAGAGGGAGGGGCATGTGTGTCAAAGCTATTATTTCTGTCCCCTGGAAATATTTATCACATCATTTTAGATAAGAGTTAATTTTTCTTAAAGAAATTATGCACACATATATACATATTTATTATTATTATTATTATTATTATTGGAGTTTAATGGCACCTCGACACAAGTAGAGTTCATGCACTTTTTTTAACAATCGGTATATATATATATATATATATATATATATATAGAGAGAGAGAGAGAGAGAGAGAGGCTGTTAAAAAAAGTGTTAGTAATAATAATTATAATTATAATTATTATTATTGGAGTTTACTGGTATCTCGACATAAGTAGAGGTAAGTCATGTAATGTTATATATATACACATACATACATACATACATACATACACAGGTTGTTAAAAAAATTTGTTAAGAAATTATGAATCCTGTTGTAGGGCCTACACATTAACATGAATAAAAGAGTCTAAATAATGTTACATGACCTCTACTTATGTTGAGACGCCAATAAACTCCAATAATAATGATTATGATGATTATTATGATTATGATTATGATGATTATGATTATGATGATAATGATGATAATAATTGCATTTCATTTAACATAGTTCTGGCCAACAGTCGTGAGATGAAAGGCTAGCACTGAAAAGTACACAAGTATCTTTCAAGCACATACCGTTATAATAACAAAATAAAATAATAATAATCATAATAAAAGAGCATTAAAAAATATAGGTTTATAAACCAATTCACATAGAGGTAAGGGCAATTTTATATTTTAGAAATAAAAAATATATAATATGGTGCACCACACAGACTTTTTCTCACTTTTATCTTAAAATATACATTTGCTAAGAACTCATAAGATTTGTGAAACGAAATAATAGGTATGGGCAGGGCCTCGTCTGGCGGGGAGGCAAAGGGAGCAATTTCCCCAGGCTTCACATTCTAGGAGCCACATTTCCCCCAAAAATTATTAAATTCAATTACAGCTTTTATTCTAAATTTCACATTAAATCATGTACAAACAATTAACAGCAATAATGATTCACTTA
The DNA here is from genome assembly GCA_901482245.1 of Timema douglasi. Taxonomy (NCBI): domain Eukaryota; kingdom Metazoa; phylum Arthropoda; class Insecta; order Phasmatodea; family Timematidae; genus Timema; species Timema douglasi. Next base: position 221,061 of record CABEEJ010000722.1, on the reverse strand, counting down.
ATGATAGGATTTTATTCCAGATTCCGGAAAACCCTAACTTACATTATTTATGTTATTCGAGTAATGTGCTGCAGTACAGTAGAATACACAACCGTTGTGATACCGCTGTTGCTCTACAGAAAGCTAATGGTGTAAAGAGGAATTTACTTTTGTTAACTTAATTGGATTGAGTGTTTGCATTTAATGAAGTACACTCAAAGTAGTGAGTACATATCAATTTATTATAATGGCTCAATACAGAAAAACTGCCATGAAAAGGGGGGGCGGGGGCCTCAGTTTTTTTCACCCTGGGCCTCACATTTTCTTAAAACGGCCCTGGGCATGGGCATTGTTGTAGAAACAATACACCAAAGGTCATAATTGAAATAATATACATTGTTACTTACTCTATGGCATTAGGAACTAGCGACACTGTTAAAGAAAAATTGAGAAAAGAGAAAAAAATTTCCACCAAAGAGCACAATAATCAAATTCATTTTCAAAGACCTGAATTAAAAAGTACATATATTTGCTTATAGCTCAGAAATTATTGGTTTCATAAAATTATATTTCAAATAAAATATTGTTATCTCTAATAGTACTACAAATTTACAATGATGAGTTATTTCTTATCTCAAATAGTTGCTGATAAATGATAACAAAATTTGACAATTTCCCCTGTGTAAAGAACCTTCAAAATCATTTTCATGAAATGAGAATTGCCATCTTGTTTATAATGATAAACAATGTCTCGATATAAAATTGAATCAAAATCATCAAAGCAAATTTCGATAAAATATTAATTTTTTTCTCTTTTCCTTATAGTAAACTACTCTTAAATTTAGGGTTGGACATCAAATTCCAAAAACTCCTTAGGGGGACCTTATGAAAACCCCAGGTTCCATGTTATAGCTTAATCTGTAAAATAGTTTCAGCTCTACCTCAAGATATAGACAGACAAACGGCATTGTGAAAACCACTTTTTTGGTTTCAGGGGGACATGAAACATTGACATTTATCAAAATGTCTTGTATGAATTTTTTGACAAACACGATAAGCCTATTTAAGAGAAAGTACATATTCGTTTTCAAAACTTAGTTACTTGCAGCAATGTTCTAGAGGTAGAGTCATTGGTTTTATCGCCATTGACGGGAAGGTTGAGGTTCAAATCTCAGCTGCGTGAACTGAAATTGTTTTCCACAAGTAATTTATTACTCTGGTTTTCCCATCTTCACTTCATGCAAATGCGAGTTCACTTCCTTATCTCAACCCAAACAGATTAAGCCGTTAATAACCTGTGTCCTGAACATAACAATAAAAAAAGGAAAAAAAAGCTTAATTTGAGTTAGTTTATAATATTACAATAATAATAAATTAATGATTTTTAAATGGAAACAGGGTTTATCAAGTTTTATTTAACTCTTTTTTTTTTTTTTTAGATTTCTGAATACATTGTTCTTGTTAGTAAGTACAGTGTTCGAAAAAAAGTTTAAAGTAATTGTAAAGTGAAGTAAGCATACACTTTGTAAATTCTATTTCATTGAAATAAAATTTAAAATATTGAAATTTTTCGTCAACTTTAGCCAACTTTTTCTGACTCATACAGATAGTTAACTGAACCTGACGTGTAGTTTGCATACCTAACATTATGGGTAGCTTTCTATTGTTTCAAGTAGCTTGTGAATAATATAATGAAATTATTTATTTACTTTAATTACATTATTTTGATTACATTACTTTACTGTAGTTACTATGTGAAAATTACTGAGGATGGGTAGTGCAACCTTTTATTGTCAATAAGGGCTCACTATAAAATTAGTCACATATACTTTTTGGTTACACATCCACACTATTCCCTTATCTTACACATTGCATTAGCTTGTTTGACCATCATTCATTTTACGTGTAGCGGCCAAATCATTATCAACCATTTTTTGCCTTTGGTCGGGTCAGTTTAGTAAAATGCCTCCATCTTACTCTATCCTTCTACCATTCTTTCTCCTTTAATTTTCTATGTTCTTCTCCCATCACCTCTTTCTTGGCCTCCCTTGCAGTCTTTTTCCTACAAACCTGATTTACATATATTTATTTTCATCCTCTCCTCCTTCTCTAGCCTTATTGCATGCCCATACCATTTCATTCTTGCCTCCTCTATTATCTCATGTACTCCCTGTACCCCCACTCTGTCCCAGATAACTTCATTCCTTATTCTGTTTCTCCTCATGAAAGCTAACATGATCCTCACAAACTTCATTCCCATGGCCTCCACTTTACTAGTTTTTTCTTAAATTCAATATCCATGTTTCTGCTGCATGTGTGGCAAAGGGCAAAGTACACCCTGTACGCCCCGCTCTGTATTCAAAAACAAATACAGATGGAAAACACTGTTCATATATTATATTTATTCTTTTTAATTCCTATTGTTCTTTCAATATATCATTGTAGATGATCCTTTTCAAATGTATAAAAAACACACAACACATATTATGAGTGTGTATTCAACATTAGGTGTGTTTAATTGTAGATAAGCTATTAATGATAAACATTATTACCCTTGTGAGGAAAAAAAAGTTCAATAATGCTTTGATTTCAGCTACCCCAAATTAAAATAGATATTGGATAGCTCCTCAAGCGCCACAAGCAAAAAAGATTTTGAAAAATAGCTCAGAATATGTTTTAACATTAACTATTTAAAGGGGATTTTTATGGTAAAATATGAACACAAAACTTAAAATGACATTAACCATATCTTAGCTCATTTCACCCCTCCCATCAAAGGACATCTTTGAATAGGAAAGGTAAACAAAGATCAGCAGGGGCATACAGCTTAAAAATTATAGTAAATATTATTTGTATTAAAATAATATGTACATACTGAACTGCTCCTCTTTATTTATGCCAGTGAAAAATGTTGGATAATGATACAGACTAAATGAAAGAAGAAAGGGTACGGCATGCCCCCTAACCTACTACTCTACTTCACTACTGAGGGAGACATACATTTCTTTGGACACACTTAAAATTATATCTTAGCAATCTAAATGTGCCTGTTGGTTGCTTTTCAGACTACAACATGTTTGTGGAAGAATACCGCAAAAGTCCCCAAAGCACATGGATCATGAAACCTTGTGGGAAATCTCAAGGTGCCGGAATATTCTTGATCAACAAGTTGTCCAAACTAAAAAGATGGTCGAGGGAAAGTAAAACCCCTTTCAACCCGACGTTGGTGAAGGAATCTTATGTTATTTCTAGGTAACCAACTTTCTAGTGTTTCCTAATTTATCCACATTTCACTTTATAAAAGTATACGAGGACTCATAGAGTTTGCTATTGCCAAGTGTCACCACTGGTAACTGTTAGAAGGTATGTATTAAATGGCCTAACTATTACACATAATGCGGGCATATTTTCCCAAAGAAAAAAATACACACTATAACATACGTACGATGTTTTCACCTTACATCAAACACAGAGACTGAGTGCTTAGCTATCTCTCTTTTGTCTTTTTCTTGTCATCTACAGTGTGCACTGCTAGATGGTGCCACCCAGCCTAGAATATGAAAAATGACTTATTCTAACACTCCCCCTGTTTGCGTATTCTAGTACTTAATACTTAAATATTTGCACAATACATTGAGTTGCTCTTCGGATAGTGCTTTGGTTAGTATGTCAGCCAGTTGCCTTTCTGAGGCTACATATGAAACTACTAACTCACCATTCTCTACCTTTTCACATGCATAATGGTACTTTATATCAATGTGTTTGGTTAATTTATGAAACTCTGGGCTCTTTGATAAACTGCTTGCACCTTGTTTATCAACATAAAGGACATTAGCAGTATTGATATCATACCCCAAGTCTAACAATAATCTTTTTAACCATGTGGGCTTTCTGGCTGCAGTAGCTGCAGCTACATACTCTGCCTCAGTTGTATTTAAAGTTACCATCTTTTGCCTTTGTGATGCCCATGTTACAGGGCCACCTGCTAACATGAATATATATCCAATGGTCAATCTCCTGGTGGTTACATCGCTAGCGTGATCAGCATCTGAGTATCCAGCACATTTGTCTGAACTAAATTTTCTTTGGTCACAGGCCCTAACGTGACATGAGGGTAGGCTAGTGTTGATGTTACCTTAGCCTCGGTTATTATAAATTGTTTAATGAACTGCTCTTCATACTCCTTTTGATGTATGAACATAGTTTTCTTATTTCTGTCACACGCAATTTGCAAACCTACAGATGTTTCGCCAATTCCTATAGTGATTTCAAATTATTATTAAATATATATTTATAAGGAAAATCTCTTTTCGCTTTATGAGATAATTGTATTATATTTGGACGAAGGTATTGGATTGTTGGATAGAAACATATAAAAGGTACAAATGAAAAGAAGAACACAGCTCACACTTTACATTGCTGCCATTGGACAAAGAGGTAATGGTTGCCTCTTAAAGAGAATCGATCGTCATCACCCAATCCCCCGACCTAGATTTCATTCTATCGGAACGCATCAGGGAGGAATGTTAAACGCGCAACGCAACTTCCTAAAAGAGGAAAAAAACAAGCACAAAGGGAAGAAAATAAAAAATTGTAAAGAATGATAGGACACATAGATAGGAACATGTAAAAGGTATAACATAAAGGACATAAAAAGGAAAAGGACATTGGATGCAAATATATAATATATCTTTATAAGGAAAGAAACCGCCCCCAACACCTATTTCCGCCAAAACTTCTTAAAGCCCTTGACAAAAAAAAAAGGCAGGGAGGGGTTTCATATTATAATTGTGCCTAGGGGTGCAAACATTTTAAATCCACCACTGATGTCAGTATATTGTTGATTGATTTTGAAATGGTAAGTAGTGTATAAATGAATATAATACTGACGATTTTGTTTTTATGATTACTATATATTATGCTTTTATGTATTTATTAGCAAGGCCATAACTAGAGACTTGGGGGCGCCGGGGAAACATATGATAATGGGGCCCCCTTTTTTTTCTCTGGGCAAATGCATTCACATACAAAATACAATACACTTTGGATTACTAAGATAAAAGACAGAAATATTAATATTAAAAACAGAATATTAATATTGCATGTTGTATGCCTCTCATGATGTATTGGCAGGCTTAAATGATTATGATCAAAGTGAATAGTGATAAAAAAAAATACAAATTAAAAACAGCACAATGTAAATACACTAGCAAATTGTGTCTTATATAGCAAACGTTTTAACGGATTGATAAGGAAAAACAGCTGGAGTTAAATATATTCAGACAATATGCGTTTGATGATAGCTTTGGTCTGCTTTTGTTCAAAATATTTTTTTTAAATCCTCCTCGCTTGGGGGCCCCCTATGCTCAGGGGCACTGCCCCAGTGGTAGTTACGGCCCTGTTTAATACAAATTTGTTTTTTGGTATTTCATGATCACTTTGTATTTAACACTTGCATAATTTGTAAGAACTTTACTCTTTAATTGTTCTGTGTTTTGCTTTGAACCAAAAATTCGTTCTAAAGTTTTACAAGTAATAAGTAATTTTTAAGTAAATAAGCCTAATACTTATGTTTTGCCTTGAGCCGAATATTAGCTCTAAATGTTTAAAAGTAATAATTAATTTTTAAATACAAATTTTGTTACAAATCTATGTTTTTACATCCATTACTGTTTCCAGCCTGTTACCTGGTTCCATTTTATATTCAAGCCATATATTTTCCACTAATAGCTTGGCTTTCGTAGCTTCATATGCCTTGTAATCTAACTTAAAACTAGGACAGGCACAACATTCAGTTTCCAACCATTAATTCATCACTGTGAAAGGGTAAACCCACACTTCACCAACAATACATTTTTCAACCATGCCAAGAATCGAACCCGGGATCCTTAGCTCAGTAGACAGACACGCTGCCAACTGAACCAAGGTGTCAGATCGTTACAAGTATATGAGGTAAATAAAACTATGATATTTTGTTGGTTGAAAGTGAATCTGATTTCTCGGACACTAGCCTTATATTATCTTCTGCAGGTATATTGAAAACCCTCTCCTGATTGGGGGTAAGAAGTTCGACCTACGCATGTATGTCCTGGTCACCTCCTTTAGACCACTGAAAGCTTACCTGTTCAAGCTTGGCTTCTGCCGCTTCTGTACCGTAAAATATGATACAAGTATCCAAGAACTAGACAATTTGTATGTTCATCTCACCAATGTATCTGTGCAGAAACATGGGGTGAGTTTGCACTTTAGATTAGATACCTCACCAATGGATCTGTTCAAAAACATGGAGTGATTATGCAATTTAGTTTATATACCTCACCAATGCCTCCATGCAGAAACATGTGGCAAGTCTTTACTTCATCTTAGATACCTCACCAATGGATCTGTTCAGAAATATGGGATGAGTATGCACTTTAACTGAGATACCTCACCAACGCCTCCAGGCGAAAACATTTGTCAAGTTTTTATTTCAGCTTATATACATCACCAATGGATTTGTTCAGAAACATGGGGTGAGTATGCACTTTAAGATAATTGAATATAACATCTAAGTTTTCTTTCCTTATTATCAAACTTATAATTCTCCTTACCAACAAATCACTATGAATATTATTAAAAGTATGCACTTGAGCTTCGATATCTCACCAATGGATCTGTTCAGAAACATGAGGGGTGGCGGAACTTTAGCATAAATACCTCGCCAACATTTATGTGAAGAAACACTGGATGATTTTACACTTTAAACATAGATAACTCACCAATGTCTTCATGAAGAAACATGAGGTGAATCTGCACTTAAGCCTAACTACCTCCCCTACATTTCTGTGCAGAAGAACGAGGTGGGTCCTCACTTTAACTTAGATACATCACCATAGTATCTTAGCCTAATTACAAGATGTGTCTGCATTTTAGATTAACCTTCCGATAGGCGCGCGTATCCATCAGGTACGGCCAGTTTGAGTTAGCTCCTGTTTCTTGGAAGTCAGAGGGAGTGGGGATTCCCACTCTCAGCTATTCTTCCACCCCCACCAGACCAATCGGCAGTCTTCTTTGGACCTCTGTAGTGTTGACCTTGGTTCCGATATAGTTGTGCCGTATACCACAGATACGCGCGACCGCTCTTTTAAGTTTTTTCACTTTCTTCATTTTAATTTAAACTTGCAATAAATGTTATACTAATAGCATCAAAAGTATTATTACATGTTTTATTTTTCGCTTGTTTCATACTGGCTTTGAAAAAGATACATCGTATATATCAGATACGCGCGACCATCTGTGTATTTTTTTTTCAGGCAATATGACATGTCAGAAAAAATGTTTTGACTTGAATGATCCGGTGGATGTCGAAGCTATCAGGAATGCTGTTCTCAATGAAGCCAGTGATGAAGAGGATTGTTTGGATGAAAGTGATACAGATGAAGAAGAGCATATTTCGGAACGAGAAGGTGATTCGGAATCGGAACAAAGTGATAATTCTAGCGAAGAAGACGACCAAAATGACGATACTGATTGCTATACAGCCATTCAGAAAAAAAATAATAAGCACATAAACTCTTGGAAATGGCAAAAAAAACCACTCATGCGTAGTAAACGTGCGAAACATAACATTTTGCTCCATCTGCCAGGTGTAATTGGTCCAGCCAAGAATATCTCGGATATTCTTCAACTATGGAGATGCCTGTTCACTAATACCATGATTCAACGCACCGTAGAGAACACAAATAAATATGTGCTTTCTATTCAAAATAATTATTCCCGACCAAGAGATGCCAGAGAAACAGATGAAATTGAAATGAAAGCCCTATTTGGACTGCTCTATTTAGCTGGGGTTTACCACGCCAATCGTCTAAATCTTCTAGAATTATGGAAAATGGACGCTTTCAAACAGGTGATGAGTCTAAAGAGATTCCAATTTTTGATGAGATGCATCCGCTTTGATGACATAGAAACTAGAGAAGAACGAAAAAAAAAAGATCGGCTGGCACCTGTAAGAGAAATTTTTGAAGAATTCGTTGATAACTGCCAAAAGTGCTACTCACTTGGTGAAAACGTTACCATTGACGAGAAACTAGAAGGATTTCGAGGAAGATGCCAATTTATTCAATACATCCCCAAAAAGCCAAGGAAATATGGGATTAAAATTTATGCGATGGTGGACGCTAGAGTGTTCTACACGTATAATATGGAAATTTATGCTGGAGCACAACCAGAAGGGCCATTTTCAGTCAGCAACAAACCGAGAGATGTTGTGAAAAGATTGGCTTCTCCAATATTTAATACAGGTAGAAATGTAACAACCGATAATTGGTTTTCAGATTTCGAATTGCTAAAAGAACTAGCTGATAAAAAGCTTTCATTGGTTGGGACCAATAAAAAAAACAAAGTTCAAATTCCACCTGAATTTAAAATGTCAAAACAACGCGCGCCTCTAACATGTTTGTTTGGTTTCAGAAAAGAAGCGACGCTTGTGTCTTATGTCCCAAAACCTAATAGAAATGTAATACTGATCTCTAGTCTCCATGATGATGACGCTATTGATCCTGAAACCAAGGAAAAACTAAAACCAGAAATAATAACATTTTACAACCAAACTAAGGAAGGGGTTGATACAGTCGACAAGCTTTGTGAATCTTACAATGTTGCCAGAAGCACTAAACGGTGGCCTCTTCTCGTTTTCTTTTCCATGCTGAACGTCGCAGCTATCAACGCTTTCATAATGTTCACGGCGAATACTCAAGGGAAGTTAAAAAGAAGAGAAATCCTTCGGAGGCTTTCGGATAATCTTGTTGAGGACAACATTCAGCGAAGGACGACTGTGGTCACTGGAGAGCTTCGTGAGAAAATTTTGAAGAGAAAGCAAAATGTTACAGACAAAGAAGAAAATGCACAACCTGAGAAAAAAATATGCCGACCTTGCTTACAAGAGAAACGAACCCGGGTAACCAGGTACACTTGTGAGTTTTGCAAAAAATGCATATGTTTACAGCATTCAAGATACATTTGTACTGATTGCAATTCTTTATAGTTCCAAAATATTGGCTTTGATTATATTTTATCAAAACTAATGTATTTGTATTTTCATTTTTTAATACCTGATATTTTTTAATATTATTTATAGCTTGATTTGTTCTCAATTCCTTATATTACGTATTTTAGAAAATTGGATTTTTATATTTTTCAATTTATTTTTGTAATTTTTTGGTGTTACTCTTTTAGTGTTTATAATGTTCTAATGCTTTATTTTGTTTATTGTATAAAGTGTGATTGCAACTTTAATTGTTCCCTAGAGACGTTTAGATGTTATTCTATTAATAATAATTATTTTGATATACAGAAACAGTTAATATAATCCAGCCAATTGTAGGGAACACAAAAAACTTGAAGGCTATTATATGGACTAAAAATAATTTTTATAGCAGTTTATGCCCTTAAGACTGAGTCTAAATAAATGCTTAAATATATACTTGTCATGTTATTTTTAATTCGTGTGTGTTTTATTGCCTGCGGTGAGATAAACCTAGACGCGTATCTTACAGATACGCGCGACCATCCGCGAACCTTTGGAGGGCGCGCCTATTGGAAGGTTAAATACCTTGCAAATGTTTCTGTGTGGATACACAAGGGTTACAGTGAAAGTATAATTCAACCAATAATAAAGAATGGACAAATTGATTTCATGTCCTATTTCTTTCTGTTGTCAATAACTAGTACTGGCACTTAAACATAGTAAATACAAAACTGACATAATGTGTGTAACTTGCATGCTAGGGTGAATATAACTGCATGCATGGTGGGAAGCTGAGCGTGCAGAACCTTCGACTGTTCCTAGAAGGTACCCGAGGAAAACAAGTGACTGACAACTTGTTCTCCAACATTTGCTGGCTCATAGTGCATTCCCTGAAGGCTGTGGCGCCTGTCATGGCCAATGACAGGCATTGCTTTGAGTGCTATGGTTATGACATTATCATTGACAATGGCCTCAAGCCGTGGCTTGTAGAGGTGAGTGACAAGGTTTAGGAAGGGTAAATCAAAACACTTCCACTTTAACATTGTGATATAAAATGTTTTACGACTCTAAAAGGCTGAGTTTGCGTCATATGATTAATAAATTTAGAAGTCATGAAAATAGCTGGCTCCAGTCGACACCCAATATAATTTATAACTTAATAATAGCACACCTTGTTTGGTTTCAATTGATGTCTTAGAAAGGTTAATTTTAATCTTAATTAAAGGTAGTATTAGTTGACACTTGAGGTTAAGGTGGTCAGACCCTACACAAGTAGCTACATAAAATAGGAATAATAACTAAATGTTACATTTTTTTGTTTAAATGTATACACTCAGTTAAGTGTTAAATTATAGGTATGGTTTTTAAGTTCGTCCTTTAATTACTTTGGGCTGAATTACCCCTAAGCAGGAAAAAACTCTTGAATAAATTTAATTTCAAAATTTGAATTTTATTTTGTTTTAAATTTTGAAGCAAATATTTTCTCAAATATTCACAAGGATTCAGAGATTCACAGATATTATCCCTAATATTTATATTATGACACGTAATAAGAAATTATATTGAAAATTCTGAACTCTATAGTAAATTCTTACAAATTTTACCCTCCAACTAAAACCCTGGAAATATAATGGCTGTAGCTAGCAGAACATTCTCCAGGCAACTTGATGAGATAGTTCTTATAAAGATGTTTCACTTCAAGTTGGGATTTTATCCTTTGAGAACATGTAGGTAGTCACTTGATAGTTCGTAGTTGATCCAATACGAGGTGTGGCTATTAAATAACCGTACTCATTTTTTTCCCACTTAACTGAGGTCTCAGCAACAACCAGCAGGGCCAGATATTGATCTAAGTTATTTTAACCCTCTACATTCCAAATTTCAAGGTCATGTGACCAACAGTTCGGCTGTAGACTTTGTTCGAAGTGGACCGTGTACCTGAGCTTCGTCGGAATTATGTTGAGTGTAAAAGGTGAGCAGCATGTCAACGTGAAGTTTCTTGTAAAACTTGGAAAACCGGCTACAGAAATGTACAATTTATTAAAGGAAGTTTATGGTGATCATTGTTTATCTCGTACTCAAGTGTTCAATTGGTTTAAAAAATATAAGGAGTGGAGGAAACAGATCAAAGATGATCTGCGCCCCGGCCATCCTCGCACATCAGAAACAGATGCTAATATTTAAAAAGTGAGTAAAATTGTTCGAAAATAATGGACGCTTGAGCATTCGAGCAATTGCTGACTTAGTTAATATCGATAAGGAAACTGTTCTACAAATTTTACATGAAAATTTATACATAAAAAAAGTTTCTTCTAAAATAGTACTGAAACTGCACACTCCTGAGCAAAAGAAAACTCGAATGAACATTTGTGTTGACATCCTTCATAGCATCAAAAAGGATCCAAACTTTTTAGAAAATGTGATAACTTGTGACGAATCATGGTTTTTTTCAGCTTGACCCTGAAACTAAGCGTCAATCCATGCATTGAAAGAGTCCCAGTTCACTGAGACAAAATAAATCACGAATAATCAAGTCAAAATTTAAAGCAATGATGATAGTTTTTTTTTATAACCGAGGGATTGTTCACATTGATAGGGTACCTGAAAGTCAGACTGTTAACCAGGTTTTGCATAAGAAGAATAAGACCTGAAATGTGAAAGAATGGCTCGTGTATTCTTCATCAGGACAACGCACCAACACATAAAGCGCTGTCTATCCAGAGGTTTTTGGTGAAGCACAAGATTCCGATGTTGGAACATCCACCTTATTCACCTGATCTAGCCCTGTGTGACTTTTTTCTGTTCCCGAAGATCAAGTCTGTACTAAAAAGAACCTGTTTCGAGTCTGTTGATGCTGTGAAGGGAAAAGCGACGAAGCTCATGAACAGCCTCTCATATAAGACCTGAAACATTGCTTCCAACAGTAGAAGATTTGTATGGTGAAGTATAGAGATCAGGGAGGGGACTACATTGAAGCTGATAACATGTCCATTGAGTAATTTTGTAAATACAATTTTTTAGAGCATCAGTCCGGTTATTTAATAGCCAAACCTCGTATACAGGCCCTAACCATGCATGAATTAAAAGGAGAGGGGTGGACACTGTGCACTGAGCAAGGCAATTGGCAAGAGGGACGCATGTCAAAGAAAAATATGCCTACCAGCCCACACAAATATTTCTCCATTCAATACATATGTGCCTCTCCCCTTTTACAATTTCTAAATTCGTGCTTGGCCCTAACCGGCAACACTCATTGTCATTTATTTGTGTAAGGATATTTATCCAGTCGTAAATTCATATTAATTTTAAAATCAGTTTATTACCGTATTTGTTTTAAACTATATTTATAATATACTAATTTTTTTTTAATAGGTGAATGCATCTCCCTCTCTAACGTCCACAACTGTAAATGACCGCATTCTAAAATACAAACTTATTGATAATATAATATCAGTTGTTTTACCTCCGGATGGAATTCCAGAGTAAGTATAAAATAAGTCAGCAATAATCTTTGGGTTTATTTTAGAGATGGGTCCAATTCTATATCTCTCAAATCCAAAGTTTTCTTTTGAATCTCGAATCCAAATTCAAAGCTTATAAAATGTATAATTTGGGTTAAAGTAAAAATATTGAAAATTGAATTTAAAAAAAAGTTCTTAGGAATTATCCATAAACTACGTAATACATTTTCTTTACCTTAATCTTCCCCTCTTCCCCTTCCCATGAAACATCTAGTAGACTTTTAGCCTAACCCCTCCCTCCAACCTGTGCTGCATTGAAAGTCTCTCTCGGAGCTTATTCTTTAATAGTGGATTGGTTTAGTAAAACCCAGCCTTGCGACCCACTGATTGAAACGTGGTCATTACAACTTAATTCATAGTTTATTGCCCCTGCAGAGTGATTGACTGATATTGTAACTGGTCTTCTTACTTGGTCTGGTCACACCTTGTCCGCAAGTGAGTGGTATCTCTAATGCCACAGTGCCTCGCGAGTTCCCACCTCTGCCGGCCGTGGCCAGTCTTTCAAATGAGCAAGCTGTGTCCAACAACTGCTTCGAAACCATCCAGACCAAAAGGGATGGGAAGGAATTGCGACGACACTGTTACATCAGAACTTTTCATATCAAGAGCAAATGTCATTTCGGCAAAAATTAAGTGCTTGGCTTCCATTTTTGACATCATACATATTTAAAAGTTATCTATAATTATGTTTATAAATTGTGAAAACATGAACAATAGTATAATTTTTTCAACATTAGAATTTAAGTATATATCTGTGCTAAATAACATCATTTAGAGTGTAGACATTAAAGCTCCCCCCATAATGTAACATGTAGACATTAGAGCTCCCCCTCCTCTCAACAGTCATGTGGTTTATTTATGACTCCTTGTAGTTTTAGTGTCATTGACAATTGAAGGGTACAGGAGTAAATGAGGTGAGTCCAATTTTAGCTCAAACTGCCAACTGTTAGATAATCATAAGGCCTATATAATTCACATGAGAAAATGGTTAAAAGAGGTCTATGTTATATTTAAATTAATTTTAACAAAGGGAAAATGCTGCGAAATGGCCATATTAAATTAAACATTGAAAATAGGATAGAAGGGCTAGGCCTACACACCAGAAAACTGTAGGCCTCCAAGTTTACAGTTAAAAACACACAAAAAAAAACATAATAATGAAATTGTTGGGTTAGGTACATCATTATCTATAAGTGACCATGATCTACCTTTAGCCATGCTGCCATAGTCCATTTTGTGTTTTACTTTAATCTTCTGAAGAAGTGGACTGATGTACCCCGAAGATTTCATAATTATATGTTTTGTTGTGTTTTTAATTGTGTACTTTGAGTCTTAGAATTCTCATGTAAGAGTGTACGCCTTACCCTTCTATCCTCTTTTCAATGTTTGGTCAAATTAATTTAAAAACAATTCTCTGATGTCCTCATGAAGTTTTAGATAGAAAAGATGTCGTCCTGGAAAATGTGTTCAATGTAACCCTACCCCTTTTCCCTGTACGCTTTATTCCTTATTTTGTTTATTTGTTATAAAGAACCATGATGACATTTTTTGAGTAGATTAATTATTTTCAAAGGATTTTGTGTTTTATGTAGCATCTTAGATATACACGTTTTAACTAACGGTACCAGTAGCAGATAGGATAGTAGTGAGGAATATAGAATTGTGAAAATGCACCTGCATTGAGTGGAAAACTATCATCGATACAGTAGGTCAGATTTCATCCTGGCCACCTTGTTGTGGTATAGAGGATAAAGATAAAATTGAAAAGAAATGTACCTTCATTTTTGTGGAGGCTGAATGGGAAACCCATCTATAAAAATATACTTATTTCATCTGACCAGGATTCGAGCTCTGACCTGCAATCAACAGCACTCCAGGCTTTTTCAAAAGTGACATTTTAAGCTGTGCGACCAGTGTTGCGAGCTATGTCTACTTTCGAGATAATGCAAATAAATAGTGTAAATTTGCTCCCAAATTCCATATGCTCTTTCAAATTTGGTGCCAGGTGCACACTTTCTCTCTCCTTAATAGCATGCAAAGTTAAACATCCTCAGGCCTATGGCTAGCACACAGACATTTTATGATTACAAATTATTATCTTATTTCCTAGTAAGAATCAAATAGCCAAAGCTATATTTATGCTTTTTAGTGAGGATTACTCCATCTAGAAATCATATTCTGATTTTCATATTATTTCCTAGTGACAAAAAAAACAACCTGGTATCTTGAGTCAAAAGTTTGGTATACTTTGTGTGTGCTTGAACTGTTTCAGATGTGTGTCACTGAAATAACAATAGGATAAACGAGCTTACATTTTATTCAAGAAGATTGTGTAGGTCTAAAGTAATTGTGAAGAAGGAAGGGAACTTCTACACATCTATTTCTAACATTACTTTTTCAGTGTGCGTTGGAATAAAGTGCCATCTTCTGAGGCATTGGGGAACTTCGAACTATTACTTGATGAAGAATTAGCATACCAAGATAGCCACATCGGGCCTCATGGTCGAATGCAGTTTGAGTCTAGAGGACCATCTTATCGATGGAAGTAAGGTACCGGTATTAGTCATGAAAATAATTTTAAAATCTTTATTAAAATAATGTTGCTAAAGACTATCAACATTAATTCAAGAGCTGTAGAAAAAGTCTTAAAATATTGATATTTAGTTATTGGATCATCATGGAAATACTTTTGATAGTCCTGGCACACTTAGTATATTCTTTGCTTCATTATAAAAAATAAATTTAAACAGTGTTTGGTACATTAGCCTTGAATAAAAATATGCATCGATGTTAAGAGTTGTTATGTGTTGCTCAAGTTCACTTACCATTACTCTCTGTCCTGTTTAACTAAAGATTGTAGCCCAGGTTTCAGAAAAAGTACTGTAAGACAAATAGGATAATCAAATGAATTTGGGTACATTTCATGGATATGACTTTTGTAGCATATTTTATTTGCTTCAAGGTTCTAGTGCTTAATCTAATGTAATATTATTCCCAACATTGAGAACTTTCTACTATATTTAATTCCTAAATAATATCCTGCTTATAATAAAATATGAACTTACCCAGTTTACGCCTTTGAGCCATTTTACCCGACTTGCCCCTCATTGAAATTGCCCAGAGTCAAGACAATCGACTCGATGAGAGACCACGGCTAACTAACTTACAAGCCCTGATGACGTCAACACGCATGAGATGCCATGGTTGATTCTGAAACCTTTTACTACTATCATGAAGGATTGAGCCCAGCCTTCAAAGTCCTACCATAAACTAGACATTGCACCTGTTACCTGAGCGGCAATAGGAGAAAGAGACCATACTTCCCCTTGATCACATGATTCCCTTGTATTTCCTCACCCTTTTTCCTTTACCACCCTCTTCTTGGATATGGACATTATAAAATAGCTGCGGAGTTGCAATTATGGCACTCTAGGCAGTGATAGGAAACTCTTTACTACACTGGTAGTGTGGCCTTTATCATAAAAATGTAAGCTATAAACTATGTATCTTTCAGTTTAGTATATTTATTCAATGCTACAAAATTTCCTTTTGGAATAATGTCTTGATGATGAATTTAAGTTTAGATTACTAGAATTTTGTTTACAGATTATTTTTGATTTACAATTAAATGTACTTATGGCACTCATGTTGTATGTCAGATGAAGCACAGATAAATGTGTTCGGTATAAATTATAATTCTCTCTTTGAGTAGGCAAAATTTACTCCTGTTGGAATTTGAATGGTATTAAAAAATATAACTTGGTCCAATATTTTAAATGTTAGATTTGAAATATTTAAATATTCACCTTAAATGTAGATTTGTTAAGAGTATATTTGAGAATTGCAAATAATTAGATTATAATTCATCGAGTTGTGACCAACTTGTCACTGGTAATGATAGATGGTCCTTGACTCGTTCAATGTAGATGGACATTTATATAATTATTGTTAGACTGTCTTTCTTGTGTGAAGGAAATGTATGTATAGGCCTTTATTTATTTTGAAGATGTAGTTTATCTTTAAATTAAAAAAGAATAATAAATTACTTTATATTTACCCACCTCGGTGGCATAGTTGGCTAATGCGCTAGTCATGTTGAGCTCGACTGCTGAGGACGGGGAGATCGAGGTTCGAATCTCGGTCGGGTGAACAGGGGGTGGTTTTTCCTAAATGGTTTTCCACTCTCCCTCCACGCAATTGCGGGTTCACTTCCTCTAATTCAACCTTCCCAATTCCTAATCCATTAGTGTAATTAGTACCGAACGGGTAGTAACACATGGTGCTAAATAAATAAATACTTTATATTTACTAGACATTATACCGAGTCAAAACGACATACTGAGTAATATGCTTAAAATATGTGTATACATAGATTTGTACTGCTCATGTAAAAAAATTTAGGGCGCTTTGATGCATCTGGCTTTTTCATTATTTCTAGGATAATTAAACATAATGGGAACTTCTCGGCATTAACCATTCTTTGCCTGTCGAAGCAAATGTATTGTATTTATTTTCATTTCGTATTGAGCCTCTTCTGGGATTATAGAGCATATGTAAATAAGGTAACATTTTTGTTGTCTCATGAAACTTTATTCACATTTAAATAATAAAACTACATGTTTAATTAACCAAGCCTGGTACGTTGGTAATTATTTAATAAGGTAATATCATTAATTTTTCAAACCGCCACTCTTCAGTTCCTATGTTATTTCATTCAATTGATAAGATGTCACCCTTCTTTTTATTACTCATAAAAAAGGGTGTCCCTCAACTTTTGAGACACCTTACTAGGGCCTGGAACTAAAATGTATTACAGTTCTATGTTTTTAAGTTTTATTCTTTCATTTAACACATTTTTTATCCCATGTGTGTGTATACTTTGTCAAATTTTTAATTTTAATTTTGGATAACAATTATTTGGGGCCATTTAATTGCAAGTGGGGTAAATAATGTCTGGAGTGTACTTCACCTTGTGGGATAAATTTTGATTTCTTATGGTAATAAAACCAAAATGTAAGGTCATTTGCTCCAACCTCTTGACCACAAACAAGATCTTCATATTATGAACAACCTTCCCGACAGGTGAAGTATTAAATGTAGTAAATGTTATTTCCTTTAAAATTAGTTATGTTGAGCAAGGAAAGACATATTACCCCCATCTATTACTTGCCATTTTGTACACCTGCAAAGTTCATTCCCGCACTTTTGATGATGAATCTTTAGATAGAGAGATACTTTGAATAAGTTGTTTCCAGACTGTGGCCAGGTCAATTTAGTAAAATGCCTTCATATTGTTTTCCTCCTGTCATTCTTTTCCTACCACTCTTACACTTGCTGTTATCTACTCCTCTCATCTCTTGGTCTCCCTTGTGGTATTTTTTCTATTTCCATATCCATCATTCTTTTGGTATTATTCCTTTTCCATCCTCATTCCATGGCCATACCATCTCAGTTTTGTTTCCTCTCCTACAGTGGTTTTCAAATTTGTATGCTTCACATACCCCCCGGGAATATTTATATAGCTGGAGTATCCCTTGTACAGATATAAAATATTTTAGTATAGTAATGGGTATACAATAAAACATCTATATTTATTTGTGTCTATTTACAGTTTACTTTACACAACTACATATATAAATAAACACAAAAAATAATATGAGTGATTGAAAAAATCTAACAAAATTATCAATATCATACTGTAGGTACTCAGAGAGATGGGTGTGGTTGTTTACATTTACAAAGTTCTTCAATGGCTGGTGTTATCATGTGCTTCACCACACAGTTACTAGCAGTGTTGCTAACTACAATAATTCCACCGTTTCATCGTGTACCCCGAAAATGTGTTCCAAATACCCCACTTTGAGAATCACTGCTCTACTGTCTCATGTGCTCCCTGTACCCCCACCACTCTTGCCTGTACTTATTTCTAAATCCCTTTCTCCTCAAACTTCATTCCTAAGGCCTCCCCTTTCCTAGTATCTCTTACATTCACTGTCTATGTTTCTGCTGCATATGTGACTTTACTCATGCTAACTATCCACAATAGAAAAAGAAGTACAAAATACTTGAATATCTAGGGTCACATTAATTGGGCTGTGGATTAACTGGGGCAGTACAAAATCACACAATTTTTAACAGCATTTCAAAAATTATTTATCAATATTTCAATCATACACGCAACCGTAAAATATCACTGAATAGAGGTGGCGACCATAGTGACTCATTGTTGTCCATTATTTACTTTTTAGGCAAAGCAAGCATATCGGATGTCTGTTGTCAGTTTGTGTTTTCATATCTCGTAACAGATGCACACACTGCCTTTTTTATGATTTTTTAAAAGATTCCAAGAGACCATGTCTAAACCTAAAAGGGTAATCACTGAAGTTGTCAATGAATGTTGAATGTTGGCTAACAGACAGCACGTGATATTTGGAAAGCTAAAAAACAGACAATCGAGTTTGCTGGGTTTTCTGATGGTGCAAGTGGCATGTTTAGGTAGAAAACTATGACAATGTCAATGTACAACTATCGGTTTTTCTATCTGGGCAATTTTTGTTTCCTTACCACCTAAGTTAATAGTTCATACTCTACTGTATAATATTTTACAAACTTTTTATTTTATATCCAAAATGCTCTCATATCTCGTCATGTGTTCCTCTATTGTAGGATTTTAATGTAAATAACTTTAACCGCTAGCTGTGTGTGTGTTTGAGAAGGTACTCCATATCTGAATTCTAATGTAGCTCTGCACGTCTTGTTGATATCAATAATACCTGTAAATGCATATTCTCTATCCTAGTTCTATTTCTGAAATACATCTTGATAAACTAAATGTAGACAAAATGTTTTGTCTTTCAGTGTCTTGCCAAGAAGGGTGCAATCATACAAGACTTTGATGTAGAGCATCAGGATGGAAAAGAATAAAACATATAGAAAAAAGAGAAAACACCCAAATCTAATTAAGGAATATAATACACTTTTATGTTTAATTCAACTGCCCAAAAATAAAAAATAAATCCCATGTGTATGTGAAAAATAACACCAATCAATTAGGATTTGTTTTTTTAATATGGAAATATAAATACTAGTTATTAATTACTGTTTCATATTGAAGTTTAATGTTGATGTGAAATGTGGATTTACCCTTTCACGGTGATGAATTAATGGCCGGGGGCTGGATATTGTGTCTGTTCTAGATTTAAGTTAGCTTATAAGTCGTGTACTTACATAGTCAGTCGGTTCAGAAAGTACATGTTAAATACCTCAAATAAATGAAGAAAAAAAGGTTGATGTGACAGAAGCTACTAAATAACACTTTTATTAAAAGTATAAACTAAAAAGTCCTTGTCCAGTGTAACCATTTTAATAACATGAATAAATTTTGTCATCTACAGTTGATGCAGACTGCTTTTAAGTTATATTATAAAGAAAACCCACTATATTTTTTTGTTAACAAATATCCATTTAGTCTCAATAAAATTGAAATGATCATAGGTATGATTCAACTTGGTTATAACAATATAACAAACAAAGTTTATCATAGTATGTGCTTCATTGGAAATGTTATACAGGTAGTCCCCGTTATAAGCGGTAGATGCGTTCTGGCAAAGTGACACGTAAAGCGAAATTGTGTATAACGAGGACTATTTATAGCCTAGCACGATAGCAGCAAATAGAACATCATACAGCTTAGTATGTATTGATATTGATCAAGTAGTCTTACAGTACTGTATACGTTAAAAACAATTTTAGTAATTAAAACAAGCGGTTTTGTTATTCAAATTAATTTTATTATAGGTGACCTGGTAGTCTAGAGGTAAGGTGTCAGACTTCTGTGCTGGCGGCCGGGGTTCAATCCTCGGTCCCGGCACAGATTTATCTGATTACCAAACCCTTCCTTCACCTCTGACAAGATATCTTGTGAATGTGGGGAATGCCAGGTCTCCACCGTGGTTCCGATTCCACGTTAAACTGTAGGTCCTTTATTTCATCTCACAATCACCCTACCATTACACATTAGCGTAAGTGCGTATAACCCGAACGGGTAGTAAGACGCGGTGATAATAATAATAATAATAATAATAATAATAATTTTATTATATTGACGAATACACAACCAAATCAGTACTGCACATATGAGTTTATTATGTTAAAAAGGGATTATAAGAGGTTATAAAAAAAGTTATACAGTACTGCCACTTTGAAAGAAAATCAGGCATACACGTCATAAAAGTAATTAACTAATTATTAAAAACAAAATATAAAAATAATCTTCTCCAAAATGTACCGCCCCCTAAAGCCGCCGCCCCTAGGCCCGTGCCAAGTGGGCTTATAGTGTAAATCCGTTTCTGAACACGATAATAAAAATGCATAATATTTAGTAACTTCAGAAATATGTAACATTAAAATTGAAAATACGGTCTTAAACAACCTAATTCGCCGACATTTCACTTTTATAACTGGCAGGATAGAAATATGTAATTACTTAAAAATCTTAATCTTTTCAACATTCACTTTTAAACCTATTTCCTTACTAGCTTCTAATAAATACCCCGCCGAGGCAGGTCAAATAATCCCAATTAATGACACACCCAGGCAAAGTGAACAAACATAGGCATCCTTATTTGGTCAGTGTTACTGGAATGGGTTGACATTTCTACTAGCTATATTTTCCAAAATAACACCCTACCCCACCTATGTTAAATTCCATGCCAAAATGTCATGGACTCAAAAAAATCTTAGTAATTTATTGTCAAACGACCTTAACCCTCTAACCCACCTCTCGGTAGAATGGTGAGGTGGGATGTTTTAATGACTTTTTTTATTTTTTATTTTGCACTGTGACTTACATCTTGTTTTGGCTATATGCATATGTACTAATTACGCAGATGTGTTAGGGATAAGGAAGATTGAATAAGAGCAAGTGTACCTGCATTTGACTGGAAGGAGAGTGGAAAACCTCCCATGGTACACCCCATTGAGATTTGAATCCGATCTCATCAGCAGTATAGTCTATTGTGAGTGACACCTTCAACTATCGAAGTGTGTTTTAGTGACAATAAAATGGAAATGATGAGTGCCATATTGAATGTTTTGAGGTGAAGAATAGGAGGAAATATTAAGCTAGATGAAAATAATTGCACAGACAAGTCAAGTGGAAATTGGCGAGAAAGGGATTTAGGATCAATATTTGAAAGTTTTCCTTTTATAAAAGACCACTAAGCACATCCGCTAGTGGATTGTGATGCTGTATTCACCCCACAAAATGAGTAAGAAAAGATGTTGCATCAGTTTCATGGCTGTGGTTGACATAAACTCTTCATTTCTTTCTACCTTGGTACAATTCCTGGGTTCATACGTTATCCCAAGTCACTTATCTCACTTCCACATATTTTTCTGGATCTCATGACTTTGCTTATTCCATTGATCTTTATGGAATAGTACTTCTTTGTTTGTCATTCTCTGTACATGCACAAAACCTTCTCAACGGTTTCTTCCAGCATTCCTACTACTCCTACATCTTATCTGGTTTATTGTGCCGGATCTTGTTTTTCTTGTTCTTTGTAGGGATGTTTGGATAAATTTCATTTCTGATGTGTGAAGTTGGCTTATAGTCCTACTTAATGTGCATGTCTTCAAACCATATTTCACTATTGGTATGTATAACCAGTGAATGATTAACTTAGATTTCTTGGGTACTTTTCTATTCAAGAGCAAATTTCTAGCCTGGATGTAAAGTGCTAGGATTTTAATGAGCTAAAAATTCACATATGATATCAAAGAAAACTTTGAATGCACATGACTTAATCAAACATGCTCTTAACAAATTTAAAGTAAAAGAGATCTATTTGCAATGAAATACTTTAAACATTTGCTAAACATGAACATCGATTCCCAAATACCTGCTTCCAACTTAGTTGCAGTGAGTGACTCAATAGAAATGTGGATTTTCCAGCCATGTAAATATAAAATGTTAAGTTAATTTAAAGCCTACATTATTTGCTTGGTCTAGTAACTGTGCGATGATTTGTTTTTATGTTTAAGCATGTATGCATTTACAAAAATCAATTATATTACAAAATAACATAAATGACTATATAATTATGCATGAAAATGTGACCTGAAAATCCAAAATGACCTTCAAAATATACATCTCTACAAAAAGAGGATCATAACCAGAGTTTATGTACACATTGGCAGTCTGTGATAGAATATAAAAAATATGACATGTCCTGAAAATTTGGGCCTCAATCATAAATAGCTTGCACTAACTTATGGATGTTCATGGTTGATCATCAGTCTTTTCATACCTTAGCTCAGTCAGTAGTAGAGCTGAGCCGATCAGCTATTTTGCCGACTAGGCCAATCCCCAATGCCAATTATTTGTTCAGTTTTCAATTTAATACTGTCCATTAAAAGTTTGTTTTAATCATGTCTAAATTAAGCTTTAAAGCTGTTTATTTTATTGTTAAGACAACTGGATATGTCATTTAAAACAATCATAATCATAAATAACAAATTTAAATATAATTTTTTATCAAATTAATAAGGGCACACAAAGTTCTGTACACAAGGAGAATAGACATATTTTGTGTTTGATGAGAGACTTGGACATGTGTTAGTTAAAATTTGGTTTCACATTTATAGTTATATTTTTATAGACTTTGTCTAAATGAAAATCTGCTTGAGATTGTAGAAAAAAGCTCTTGTTAAACATTAATGTTACATACAAATTAACTTTAGATACAGTAAATTCACTGTTGGGTGAGATTTAAAGTTATTTAAAAATAGCAAAATCTTGATCTTGTTTGGGTGGAGTGAGCTTCTTTTTGTATAACTGACCAATCCAGCTTAGCTGAAGAGTCTCTGATGCCAATGACCCAATGGGTAAGATAAGGTAAAGTATTTGCTCACCATTTGTTTTAAGTTTTAATGAAAACACAAAATAGAAGTTGTGTTTACATTTGAGAGAATGGATTAGATCGAATTTTTTTGTTTCCAAATTGGTATTTTATATTTATCACTTAAGAATTTATTATCATTAGCACTGCGTCTTACTACCCATTCGGGTTATACGCACATATGCTAATGTGTAATGATAGGGTGGTTGTGAGATTAAATGGAGGACCTACAGTTTAACGGGAGATCCGAACCACGGTGGCTTAAGAATTTAAAATATATATTATATCCACACATATAGAATAATCGGCGATACAAGCGCCGATGATTGGATTGATAATCGGCATCGGCCCAACTCTAGTTGGTAGTGTTTGTCTACTGAGCTAAGGGTCCCAGGTTCAATTCCTGGCATGGCCGAAAAATATATAATTGGTGAAATGTGGGTTTGCCCTTTCACAGTGATGAATAAACAGCCAGGGGACTAAAAGTTGTGCCTGCCCTAGTCTTAAGTTAGATTATAAGGCATATGAAGCTATGGCAGGCCTAGCAAGCTGGTAGTGGAAATATATGGCTTGAATAAAAAACCAAGCCAGGCCACAGGCTAAAAAATAGTAATGGATGTAAGCAATCAGTCATTTCACCAACTTATACTCTTTTAATCCACATCAACCCTTATCCTCCAGTCCTCAGGATGATAGCAGTGATAATAATACAATTTGAAAATGTTTGGCGCAGGTACTAGATAGTTTGTATTGTCATTAATTTAGTACATATGAATGAGCCATTTCAAATTCAAGTGATTGATTGGTTCTTTTAATTAAAAAAAGTCCTTCAAATGTTCAATTTATTTGTTTTTATGGTAAATTGACATGACTTCAACACAATATTTGTGTGTGTACAATTATTATTTACAAGTGCATTAATGCTCTGATTTTAGCAAAAGGTATATTGGAGTGTCCCCTGCATTGATAAAAGAAAAAAAAATAGTGCTCTACATTAATAAGTGTTCTTCAGATAGGATAAAAAATTATTTAAACCATGCTTAAGGTTAAAACAATCATAGTTGCCAAATTAAAAAAAAATCTTTTATCACTTTGTAATTGTTACTGTAGATAAATATATTTTAGCTAAAATAACTAAAGGGTATGGTAAAAAAATAATTAATGGGGCCCTTACTGTGCACATTTCCTTTACTTATACAATTAATAATATGATCTTTGATAAATCAATTTAATTCAGAAAGCCCCTAATATCACAAAATAATATTTGAAAATTGTTCCGATTGGCCTGAGGATTTGAGTCTTATCAGGCACATTCCCTTCTACCACCACAATATAACAAATATTATTGTTGGAATATCTAAAAACCATTGAATGCTATTTCTTAAAATCACAGGTACTTTTCCAATTTTAAGTACGTGCACAATGTAAGTGTGGATAATTTGCATCAGTAGGTTTACCAATGAAAGAAGGTTGTGATCATTTGAAAACTGATCAAGTTACCTGTGTAATGGTATTTAACTCTTTACACAATTGAAAGCTTAAGATTTTGTAATGATTAAAAAAAAATCACTTGACTTAAGAAATAATACATTAAAGAATCTGGGTTAAGTTTACATCAACTAATGAAATATGATGTATTTGTTTGATATTAAATAGTTAAATACCTAATCACGCTATTCCCTTATGGGGTAGGCAAAGGAAACAATGTATTTAACTCAAAAAACAACTTTGTACTTAATCTATCCTCACCAACTTGCTCCACACTTTTCTATCCTTGCATTCACCCTTCGCTTCAGCAACATCCATAGGGGCATACATGTTCTTTTATTCTAAAACTCTTAGAAAGTTTCTCCTTTTCCCACATTCAGCCACGTCTTTCATGGCCTACCCCTTCCTTTTAATCCACTCTCTACCTTCATACATTTGCTTCCGCAATTGATCCACACTCATCCTCTCAACATGCGCAAACCAACTAATCATGCTTCTTTCACGACGACCAATTGGGTTCCCTTTCAAACCACACTCCTTCAGCTCCCATTCATTCAATGCCGACTCTCCATACATTTCTTATATATCATATTTCAACCGCATTCACCTTGGTCTAGTGTTTCTCCCGACAAACCCATGCTTCACATCCTTAAAACAATGTTGGCATTAACACAATTTTATATACTGCCATCTTTGCCTCTTTTGATACTTAATTTTTTTTTAATAGTCCACATACATCCAACTAGTACCCGAGATGCATTCACCCATCTTTCGATCTCACCAACTATCCTTCCATTTTTGCAGAACATTCTGCCTAGATACATAAAATCATTCACGTGTTCTAACATTTTTCCATTTATATTAAGCCAACAATCATTTCCTGATCCATCCTTATCAAAATTGTTTTGGAAAAAATTATACGAAGATTAATTCTGCCTGTCGACACAGTCAAACAATTGAATGCATTCTGCAAGTAGCTTTCATTCTTGGCCATTAATACGGCATCATCTGCATGTAGCAGCACACTCAAATTCACATCCATTTGTACACCAACTGTGTCCTCACCAGCAACCCTTATACACTTATCCATGAATACATTAAGCAATCATGGAGAGATAACATGTTTGATGTCAAACCATTCATTCAAAGCTCCATTCATCATACACCCCATAATTGCATTTACTAACCATGCATTCACACCAGACTCCCTCAGAACAGTTCATAACATAGTCCTATTTACACGATCATATGCTTTCTCCAAATCAATAAATGCACAATACGCTTTCTTTCATACTGCCATCTCAAATCACTTGTTGCAATGCAAATATTTGGGCCATGCAACCTCTACCTGGCATGAAACCACATTGCACACCCCAAATCATGTCCACAGTTTTTCCACGCACCCTCTCAAAAACTAATTGCCCTATAATTCTTAGGCTTGATGCACACCAGGACGATATGAAACATTTTGTAAGGAACATGCGATAATTTTCTTCTGTGATAGGTATCGCTTGTGCTCGTTCAAACTGTATGAAAGTGACAAAACAGGTACACACCAGTACGATTGCGACAGCTATCGTAAGATATGTGTATTAAAGTGACACACTCTGCTAGTCTCTTCGCTCAGTATTGTGAAATATTTCCAGGTGACATGTCTATCTCAAGCCAGGTTGAAGAAACATTCTTAATTTCTTTAATTAAAGGAAGGAGTCACAATTTGCAAAAAGAATTGAAGCTCCCAGGAGTCATTCTCTAAAATTCTTTAAATTTTCCTTCGTCTTGAGAGCTCTCTGAAACTTCTTTAGAAATGTCGCACATTAATTAAATTAAACGGATGCACCCAATACCTCCTTCTCTACCTTTTCCTATTCTTCAAAATATACCAATACATCACAGGAATATCATCATTACTCAAAGAGCTCATGATTACAGCTGATAAATTTACTAAGATATGTCTCCTGCCCATAGATTGTCTCGCTTTGATGTGCAGCAAAATTATCTTGAGATAAAAGTTCCGGTGACTCGCAATGAGGCCCTAGTGTGCATCCTACCTTACATTCACTCTCATTGCTCTTGCTTTTGTTCAAAGGAACAATGAGAGCATTATTTCAGTTAGGTATTAGGAACATTCCAAATCTCACCTCACACAATGAACAACTCACATGTCTGGCAAGTAGTCCTATGGACCCACAATTAAGCATTTCACTTGTTATCCCATTTACACCCTCAGCTTTATCATATATTAAATAACTTGATGTTGAATTTCAATATCTAATAACATGTGAAATGAGCCATACACTGGTAGAATGAATGGTGCTCTGAAAGGAAAGTACAAAATTGAATTCATTTTACTTCACCACATACTGTGAAATTGTGCTGTCACTGATCTAATGACAAAAGTAATGTTGAGTTTGTCAATTTAGCCTAAGAGAGAAGAATAGAAAACAATGG
This sequence comes from Timema douglasi, assembly GCA_901482245.1. Taxonomy (NCBI): domain Eukaryota; kingdom Metazoa; phylum Arthropoda; class Insecta; order Phasmatodea; family Timematidae; genus Timema; species Timema douglasi. The sequence goes on along the minus strand of CABEEJ010000722.1, from coordinate 193,714 downwards.
AAAGGTTATTTACATTGGTTATGGATTTTTTAAATATAAATAATCATAATTTTGAGGAGTTATTTCTAACCAATGAATCAAAATACTGGTGGGCATGTGGGAAACATCATCAATACCAATTTATCTATGATCTTTTTACCTTCACTTCTATAAAGAAAACCTCTTTGATTTAGGAGGTAACTGTATATTTGTAAAGATCAGTATTTTCTTCACTATAAGATGATGGTTCTGAAAATTACATTATGCCCATTATTTTTTTAAATCAATCATGTGTGGGATATAGTGTACTAGGCTTGAAATGAGCTATTGTAATGTGAACAATACATGCTAAATTTGACCTAACATTCTGCAATATAATCTGACACCTAGCTAAGTAGGTGGTGTGTCTGCCCATTAAACTAGGGGTCCCGGGTTCGATTCCTGGCATGGTTGAAAAATTTATCATTGATGAAATATGGGGTTAACTTTTCAGTGATAAATTAACAGCCATGGATTTGATGTTGTGACCGTCCTAGTCTTAAGTTAGATTGATTATAAGACATATTAATCTATGATAGGCCTAGCAAGTTGTATGGCTTGAATAAAAAAGTGACCCAGATCATAGGCTGGAAATAGTTGATGTAAAATTGCAGTAATATACCTATTGGAATACATCTTGTCGCAGATCACACTCGGTGCATACTAGTTCATTGTTTATTTTTCTTTTTTCAATTCCGAATCCATTTCTATAAAATATTTTCAAAACTGAATCAAAATTAGACTATTTTTTTTTTATAAAAGTATAATGTCCATATTTACAAAGTTACTAAATATGCTTTGGTAAATGTTTTATTGCAAAAATGTTAACATATTTTAGCTAAAGCTGCTTAAACAAGTTGATATCAATTATTTCAGATTTTTTACATGAACATTAATTTGTAATTTACATAAGAGCACAAAATGGGAACAAATGAGCATATATGTGTATTACAATATTTGTACTAACAAAGCTTTTAAGAATAAAGGAAAAACCGAAGAAAAATGGCCGAATCTAAATCCAACCTGACAATTATTCAAAGCAAAGTCGAAGTTTTCAAAACACCCTTACTTTATATTTAGAAACTTAGAATATTACTTGAAGTTAAGCCAACAGTCAAATGTAGGGGTTTTACAGTAATATCAGCAGTAGAACGCTCTTAAAACCATTGAATCGCATTTCACTTAGTTGCCTTTGACAGGAAAATTGAGGTTCAAATTATGGTCTGGCGACCCGAGGATAGTTTTAGTGTATGCACATTTTTTCAGCCACCATTAAAAATATAATTTACCACAAAAATTATTAATATCAGACCACCAAAAAATATGCCTTTTTCCTAGTATTCAAAGCTATAAATAAATTATCTTTGTTATTTTAACTTTTTTTTTTAATACTAAATTCTTGAAACAAGGATTATTAAAAACAAGTAATTAATGTTCTTTGCAAAATCATACGAATTTGGCATAAAACTATTAGTTTATAATGGCTTATCTTTCAGTTAGTATTTAAAAAAAATGAGTGCATAACTATGAAAATGTCAGTAACCTTTTAATATTCCCCCAGCTACTCCCAAACTCTTCACTGTCACAGTGAGTGACCTGGTGGTCTAGGGGTAAGGTGTCAGACTTCTGTGCTGAGGGTCTGGCGTTCAATCCTCGGCCCTGGCACAGATTTATCTGATTGCCAAACTCTTCCTTCACCTCTGACAAGACATCTTTGTGAATGTGAGGAATGCCAGGTCTCCACCGTGGTTCGGATTCCATGTTAAACTGTAGGTCCTCCATTTCATCTCACAATCACCCTAGCATTAAACATTAGCGTAGGTGCGTATAACCCAAACCGGTAGCAAGACACGGTGCTGATGATGATAATAATAATAATAATTTACTGTCACATCTAATTTACTGGCTTTCCCAGGTATGTAACAATCCTTCCTGTATTACATTTCTTTTTTGTGTTGCCTAACTTCCAAGTAATATACAAGTTTTCAATTACAGAAAAGATGAGGATGTCACCATTGTGAATTAATTTGACTTTCAAATCTACTTGATCCCCTTTTCTCAACCCTTTTCTACACTATTATTAGAGGTGTGCCAGTATTTAGAGAAATTAACATCAATTCTCAAATTAATATCCAGACTTTATACATAAATTCTGTTTGATGTTCAAACACTTAGCTTTATTCATAATTTGAAGAAATTGATATCTGGTAGAAAACTTTTACTTTTCAGTTCAATAAACCTTATTTGAATACCTATTCTTTGATTGTTTTTTCCCTTGAGATTATAATTTAGCCATTGAAACTAAATAGTATTGCTCTCCATAATCAAGAAGTATAATTTGTTTGGTTCTTTAAAAGGTTGAAAGTATAAAAATAATCGAGTCCTTTATATTTTGCACCAAAACTTGATGACACACTATTTAAGCTCGGGTAATTAATTCTCTATGCATTAATAGATGGGTGTCATAATCAAGTTATTTTTACGGCTTACTTCTCAAGTTTTCAATTGTGTGAAGTTTTTTTTATACCTATGTAATTTTATTGATGAAAACATCAATTTTGTCAATCACAATTGGACTCTAAAATGTACACTATGAGGCTTTATCTTGCACAGATGTAAACTCATATGCTTTCCCTTTAGTATGATTTTTACATTTTATTGTGTGTTTATTTTCAATTAACAAAATGTTGGAAGTTATTTAAACTTTTGATACAATTTATTGCTTCCAAAATACTCATCTTTTACCAATTTACAGAAATCTCACCAATGTTCTAAACAATTCTTCGTTTTAAGTTCAGAGCGCTTATATTTAAACTAACAAAAAATGCATGGAATACATGTTCCATAATCCTTTTGCATAAACACACTAACAACCACCCTAAATGTAAAATTTACAATTTTATTTTATTTGGTAGTGTTTTGTTTGGAATGTTGAGTTGAATTCAACCACTTCTTAAAATGAAATGGAAAGAAATATATTAAAATGAAAAATAAATAATATGAACCGAGATACGAAAATTGCATGTTTGGTATGCTTGAAACTATTTTACACATTAGTATGTTAAAATATTTTACACATTTAACTGCAAATATTAACCAAAAATGTACAATATTTGCATTTCATTCTTCTGTTCCTTGAAATAATAATTATAAAATAGATTGTTTTCCAACACTTGATGTGTACAGATCTTAACACTTTTTTAAGTTCCAACACTAGCATTCACTTTTACCTTCACATTGCTAATGCAAGAAAACAGAATCTTTCTGTTTTTTACAAGTTTTTTTTTTGTGTGTCAGTAGTATGGAAACATAATATTTCACATGGGTATAAGTTACTACACCCATTGGTGTGAATAAACAAAGAAAAAGTGCAATTTAAAATTATTTAAAGAGAATGAAATTTTGTTTCACCTTTAGTTAAACATCTCACACTATGCATTAAAAAAAGTGTTTATTTTCAAGTGATTATGGCTAGTATTCAAATCCTCTCATCACTGTAATGATCGTCATTGAATTACACAGTATAATATAGAAGTGACCTGCCAAAGTTATGTAGAAAATAGAAAATCATCCTAACAGAAAGACCAATTTTAAAGTCTTTGCAAGACTATTGTAACTTTAAAAAAATAATTAAAAAATACAATCCACGATTGTACAGAACTATTTTTTTTAAATAAGAGAGAAAACAAAATTGCTACAAAAGTTACCATACTGTGTGAAAACATAGTTTATACGTCATTCAATAAAAAACATGATACACTGGTCACTTCTCAGCCTCCAATTTTGACTTCTTGGCGGGCGGCTCGTCCAAGCTGCTTGTGGTCTCCTCTTCTTGCAGGGGCTTGTTACAGGCGACAATCGCAGCAGCTGCGACTGTGGAATCATCTGTGGCAGAGTCTGATGTGACGACGGAGTCATTGGTGTTTTCATCACCTTGTCGGACTACAGTGGGAGTTGAAGGTTTGTCCAAAGAATCTTCAGTGAACGAAGTTGTAGTATCATCAAGGGCTGCGTCAACTGTCACTGTAGGTAACTTACCGTTGGCGGAGTCCTGGGTACTGTCATCAGAACTCTGGTCAGCTTCCTGACACACATAAACATACCACTTGATTTAAAATATGAATGTTTTCAGACTTGCTACTTTGGAAGGAAAAGTATTTAATTATAAATTTTAATTGATTTTAGGCTCTAGCTTATATCATTGGTAGCACACTCAAATTTCAAACATAAATGAGTGTAACTATACCCAGTGCAAGAAAAATGAATTGAGAAAATCAAATATAATTAAACTTTCCTAATTTTTACTATTCCATGGTTAAGTTTGCCAAATAATGCTAGCATGGTTGATATTTTTAATTATAAGAATTTAAAAAAATATATCATATTGAGCTGAAAAAGGGATGTAGATTACTTTGATAGGGACAAAATTATATCTGAAAATGAACTGACTTAAAAGTAAGCAAATAAACCTCTATTCCTTCTAGCTTGAATGTTTGCATGTTTTATTAAAAATTGTAATATTCTTTGTTGTAACTATTACTTAATCATTAGCAGAGAGATACTTTTTTTCCTACATGAATGAACATGCATAAGATTCCAAACAGGTAAACATATTTGGAATGGAACACTAGGCTAAATCATGGTTTAAATAAGAAGGGATAGCCAGCCATCACACTTACCTTGGTGATACTGGAGTAGAAATTGTTTAGATACAACACTATTAAACACACAAACACATTTTAAAGGACAAGCTTTCAATGTCACAGACAGCATCATCAGGTAAAGAAATTAAAGTGATGCTCTTGGTTGAACTGCAAGGTTGACTGTCCACAGCTGATTGTTTCACAGTTATGATATCACTGTATAAATGGCAACACTATGAATAAATGGATAGAAAAACTAAAAATTGTGTTATATACTGTATTATTATTGTGACATTGAAAGTAATAATAAGTTATTATTTTTTTATTATTATTTTAGCACCGAGTCTTACTACCCGTTCGGGTTATACGCTTTAAGTACTAATTATGCTAGGATCCGGATTTGGGAAGGTTGAATTAGAGGAAGTAAACCCGCATTTGCGTGGAGGCTGAGTGGAAAACCATTTAGGAAAAACCACCCCCAGTTCACCCAACTGAGATTTGAACCTCGATCTCCTCGTTCTCAGCAGTCGAGCTCAACACGACTAGCAAGTTAGCCAACTAGGCCACTGAGGCGGCTCATAATAATAAGTGTGCTGGTAGGAAGGAGAGGAATTATCTAAAGTTGAGGTTGGGAGCTTCTCTGAATTTGATGATATATTGATGGGCCAGTTCCCATATCCTTAGTTGTGAAGGGTTGCATATTGCTTTGTTCAGCGATTTGACCACCTTGGTTGTGTAACAGTTATTAGTCACGATTATGGGTTTCGGCATGTGCTGCTACAGGCTTCTCTTTATTTTTCATTTTTGTGTCATGTCAATGACTGTTCATTCTCTTTCTTAGTGTTTCTGTTGTGAGACAAATGTACTGTGCTTGACACTGGTTGCATTCCAGTTGGTAGATGAGGTTTTCAGAATCACAAGTATGGTGGCCTTTTATAAGATAATTTATTTTAGTTATGTTGCTGGAGAATGAATTTGTTGGTTTATGTATGGTTCAGGTTTTGTAGAGGGTGTGGGTGCAGGGAAATTAACCTGATATTTGTTTGGGTTCATGTTGAATAGTGGGGTCTGGCAGTTTGGGTTTTACAAGTTGCGTAGATTGGCTGGGTGTCCTGGCAGACCTCAACAAATTTTCACCGCTAAGATTTACCTGGAAAATATCCACATCCAGCATTACTTTTCTGGATGTTAACATCACACTCTATCAGGGACACCTGAAAACAATTGTGCACATCAAAGAAATCAACCAGTAACAATACTCTTCATTATAACAGCTGCCACCCTATGAGCACAAAGAGATAACTCCCACATAGCCTAGCCATTCGAGCCAAAAGAATTTTCTCCGACCACAATGGCCTTTTACAAAACCATAAAAAACTGCTACAAGCTTTTATGAACATAGGCTACCCCAAAGCACTGGTGTGTAGTCCAATAGACAGATGCTCAAAATAGCGGGCCCACAGCATCAACATGAACAAACATCATCATCCCTCTGGTCACTACATACCACCCTGGACTCCACAAACTAAACAATCTTTTGAAAACAGATTTCCCCATACTGCAATCCTCCCCCACTACACATCATATCTTCAAGGAGCCTCCAAAAGTAACCTATAAACAACAAGCCAATCCACACAACTTACTTGTAAAACCCAAACTACCGGATCCCACAATTCAACCCGAACCCAAACCAATATCAGGTTCATTTCCCTGCACCCTCTGCAAAACCTGCACCATACATAAACCAACAAATTCATTCTCCAGCAACATAACTAAAATAAATTATTCTATTAAAGGCCACCATACTTGTGATTTTGAAAACCGTATCTACCAACTGGAATGCAACCAGTGCCAAGCACATTGGTCTCACAACAGAAACGCTAAGAAAGAGAATGCATGGTAATCAACATTACACAAAAATTAAAAATAAAGATAAGCTTATAGCATCACATGCCAAAACCCAAAGCCTGGACTTTATTCGCTGTTACACAACCAAGGTGGTCAAATCCCAGAACAAAAAAAATGCAACCCTTCACAACTAAGGATATGGGAACTGACCCATCAATATATCATCAAACCCAGACAAGCCCCTTACCTCAACCTTAGATAATTCCTCTCCTTCCTACCAGCACACTTATTATTACATTCAATGTCACAATAATAATACAGTATATAACACAATTTTTAGTTTTTCTATCTATTTATTCAAAGTGCTGCCATCTATACAGTGATATCATAAATGAAAAAGTCAGCTGTAGACAGTCAACCTTGCAGTTCAACCAAGAGCATCAATCTACTCTCATGACCTGATGACACTGTCTAAGACATTGAAAGCTTGTCCTTTAAAATGTGTTTGTGTGTTTTTTAGTTTCCTATCTAATCAATTTCTACTCCAGTATCACCAAGGTAAGTGTGCTGGCTATCCCTCCTAATTTAAACCATGATTTAGCCTAGTGCTCTATTCCTTATAACCTTACTATGCTATCAACAATTTGGTCAAAAATACATTTTTTAAATGTCTGAATATGATTTAATAGCGCTGGTGGTTTAAATTAACATTTGCAGTATTATTGTAGATATTTATTTTAAGCTGTTACTTAAATCATGGGAGGTGAAAGTGAAATAAATTGACATGAGGCAGCAGCCCAGTGAGTGAATGCCAGTACTTGTGGTTTGAGAGGTGTTTCTCCATTTTTCTGGTTGTGATGAGCAGTGCCATTCTCGACGGGGGCAGGAATACTGTCAAGCAAATCTGGCTGAAACTCTGATGCCACATAGTGGGTCCATAAAGCTAACTCCACGGTATGAGGGAGCCACGCACCATTGGTGGCTGCAACACACATTCAGGGATCATAACACAAAGTCCATCGAACTTGTTAAATGTAGGGTCATTTTTAGAACCTCCACTTAAAAACTAATTTACTTAAGACAGTAATCTCATCATTACTAAAATGTATACACCATGTGAATGTTTATAAGAACAGTTGCAATCCAAATTACATTTTTGGTTCCATCAAATAACTTTATAGGTATTAACATTGTGTTTTTAATAAATTGATAAAATTTGCTCTGGTGGCAACAGAGACAAATGTGAGCCAGTATAATGTTGTCTGGTATGCGCCAGCAACAAAGAGCATAGTGTCTATTCAACTTGACCAATGGACTTCCCAACTTTTTCCCTGATCATTTCCTAATATTCCCAGCTCAAAAGTATGTCACACCCGTCTACCACCCCTTCCACCCACATTTTTTTTATTAATCCTTTTTATAAATAATAATAAGGTTTAAAATTCAAATCAACATTTAAAAAATATTGTATTAGCGTAGTCTACTAGGAATTAAAATTATAAAATATATTGCACAGCTACAAACAAAAGAAGACAATTTGAATCACATTGTAATTTACTGATTTAATGATCTAGTTATATCCCATATTATGAGTAAAACAACATTTTCCTGGATTTTTTATTGTAATTTACCAAATACCTGATTTATTCCTATTCTTCCCTACCACTTAAAATTCCCGGCTTATACCAACCAGTTTTTCCTGGATGGTAGACACCCTGAAGGAGGTACGGGTTTGAATCCTGATCGGGTGTGCTTAGTTGGTTTTCCCTAAATTGTTTCATTATATTTATTTACACAAATAGGGCAATACTTCCTCTAAATTCTAACATTTCCATTAGTGTAATTAAGGATATGTATGGTTAATTAGATGCAAGAGCATATAAAAACTAAAAAGACAAAACTGACAAAAGTATCATAAATTACTTTAGGCACTACCAGGTATCAAACAAGTTATTTCTTTCAAGAACCTCCACACTCCAAGTTAAGCACTTCTCAATGAACACTTACTCTCTGTGTTTAACCTCTCCACTGTGGTATGGATGTGCTGAACAAACTTGAGATATTCCTTGGTCGTGTAATCTATACCTTCAATCTCCGGTATGGCCATAAGGCACTCATCTGCCATAAAGGGGGCCTGGTCAGGCGCAGCAGCAGCAAGCAAAGCTGTGCAAGATATTAACATTGTAACATAGACACAAAATGTAGATAAGAGCACAATCATGGTGTGATTCTCACACCTAGCCTCTAAATGTATAAGTAGTGTACAAGTTACTAAACAAGAAGAAAAATATTGGTACCTACCTATCTGCATAAATATGGCAGGACATCAAACAAGGGCAAGTAAGTGCAAAGCATTGAATAAAATGTTGACTTGAACAATGAAGTTTCATGCTTAAAATAATGTCATTAGTAGCCATCTTTCACTTTCATCTTAATCAAATGGTGAAAAGAAGAGAGAAAATCAAGGTTTACTATCTTATTTTCAATGTTTAATTTAAAATAGCCGTTTGGCGCCATTTCCCCTTTGATCTTATCTTGATCATTACAGGCATTGCTTATTATGGTGACAGATCAAAAGTTGGCTAGCATGATAGTATATTATTACCCACATCGATGGGCATGTGGACTAAATTTAAAGCTCATCAGGTCTGGTTTGCCGAGTATAAGGAGGAAAGGGTTCAAATCCTTGCTGAGTGTTATATGGGAGGTTTTGTTTTCCTAATTGATCAGGCCTTTTCAGATCAGTCAAGGATGCTAGCCAGGGTAACCACTCAAATATTAGAATACACTTCCAGCATATTAGCTGATTTTCCTGCCAAAAAACTCAATATATTTTTCCTGTTCTGAGATTTTGAACAAATGTTTCCAAATGAAAATGTGTGTTGAACACACCACCCAATTTTAGTCCAAGGGCAAGGATTGCTAATAACTACTTCTACTAAACACAGTAGATTGTTGTAGTCTTACACAATTCAGAACACCTACAACCTCAATTATGTTTTAATCTGCTTCAGGGACCAGATGGTCATAGGTGTCACGCTCGCATTAGACTAGAGAGCTGGTGACAGGGAGATCGGGGTTTTAATCTCAGTCAGGTATACTTAGGGTGTGGATACACTTCTAAATTAAACCTTCCTCATCCCAAGTTCATTAGCGTAATTAGTATATATGAATATAGCCTGAACAGGTAGTAAGAAGCAGTACTTAGAAAAATATATTTTAAAACACTTTAAATTACTTCAAGATGGACCTTTCTTAAAATAACTTTCCAACCATCTCCTGATGGAAGACTTAACCACGAGCTACCACAGGTAGGAATAATCCTTCCTTCCCCAAAAATTATTTTGAGTACATTTTTATCAATATTTTTTAATTTGAATCCCTTTAGACAATATTTAGAGCGGTCCTTGTCCAAGAATTTTCTAAAAATTGAATTCCTTTAGAGGATATTTAGTTAGAGTGGTCCTCACCTGGAAGTGTTTGGAAAAATAAATATTTCTAGAAGCTACTTGTAGTGTGAGGCAAGACTTATCTTTAAGCTTCATGTTTAAGGATATAAAAAGGGAGTGAAATAAATCTAGAGGGGGAAAATTCTTTCTGGAGGAGGGAAAAGGGTGAGGGGTCCTTGTAGGTTACACCTCACAATGACAACACAAAAACTATAGTTGGATTCTTAAAGAAAGAAACTTTCATAAAAAATATATATTATGATCAATGTTGATATTATTTTACTAAATTATTAGTACTATTTTATAGGTATTGATGATATCTATCAAAAATGGCAGATGAAGATCACACAACTTTACACTTAAATATATTAAAAATGATTTAGCTGTCGAAAAATGTTCTTATATACGAATATGACAGTGCATGCGCAGTTGTGGACACTAGCCACTATTTGATTAACTAGAAAATCTATTTTGTCAACAGTGCCAATGATAAAAGTGTCAAGTAACGGTGGTGTGATTTTTCTGGACATTTAATACCAAATTTAGTCTAGGAAAATTCAATAGATTAGTTTGTTTACATCTTTGAGTAAAGGCTGTTAAAATTTTTAAATTCCTGACTGCCGACAAAATTTAAGCACTTTTCTCGATGCTCAAAATTCAAGCATAATTCCCAGTCTTCCCAATCAAAGCCCAACCTGCCACTTCATCTTTGCAAGTGTGGCCACTAGAAACCGGAGGTTCTCAAAAATAGGGGTTCAACATATTTACTTCCACTCTTCCCATCCCGTTACGATTTAGGTCACTTTTTAACCTTACATTTCTCTCAATAGCCAGCCAATATCCAAAGCTAGATTCCCCTAGGAATACAAGATATTGTATTAACAACTAGTTCCTTAATCATTACAGCTGACATTTTTTATCTATATTTTATACAGCTAGGAATATGCTCCTATGACCCTTAGCCCTGCTGTATCTCTGTGCCCTGTTGAATCCTGAACATACAAGTTACAAGTGATCTGCAATTTTTGTATGTGTGTTTTACTATTCTATTTATATTTTTTTAATGATTAAAATTAAAAATATATCAACATTGTTGTGTTTTATGGATAAATAATTTTTGTGTAGGTAATTTAGTGATGTGAGAATATGAAAAAATATATAAAAATGACTTGTCTAATGTCTAGAAAAAAGAAGGTATGATTTTAACCTCCTTCAATTCTAAAAGAACCTTACTCATCTAAATCCCACAGATTAAGCCATTAATTACTCTAGTTTAATATAATAATTTAATAAAATTAATAGTTTACCTGAAGCCATAGTTGTGCCTACCCCCTTCAGGTTGCTTAAAGCTGTGATTGCCTGTTCCAGGTTGGGCAACTTCTTGAACGCTTTCTTTGTTTCCATCATGACCGCACGGGGTGTATTCACTTTCACTAAGTATGATAGTTGTGGATAGAATTTACCCCGCTGAAAATTCAAGCAATTACATGAGTGTTTGTGTGTTTTTTTTTTGTATGGACGGTATTTTGTCTAACTTGACTTTTGTCTTTCCATACCTAAACCTAATTGAATTTGCTCTGTAACACTTACAGTTTGTTTCCACTTCATTGTTTGTACTAGCTCCTCATGAATAAGGTGAGCATCCTTCCCTCGAGACTTTATTTTCTTTGGCAGCTCATTTTGGTACCTGGAAAATAGTTTATTCATTTCTGTGTTTAGATAACTGTGGGGTTTTCTAATATAAGGATTGTTTTAGTGAATGTCAAACAAAATTAGCTCAACCAAAGACAAAAACTTCTAAACACAGGCTAACCAAACCTTGTGCCAGACATATTAATGTCTTGGGTATAGGAAAAACTCATACACAAATACTAATTATGATAAGGAATCACTCGGGATTGAACCACTGCCCTCTGGTGGTAATAAGTGTCGACAAATTAACACAAATCTCTATCAATGGTCGGTCTGCTCTAGCATCATGTTAAAACTACTTTTATGACCCTACCAAGATTCAAACTAAAGTCTTTGAGATAAGGTTGGACATCATCTAAGGTACATCCTAACAATCTTGACCTTGGATGAAGCTATCAAATTATTATATTTATATTGTTAATAGTTAGGTGAAACAGTGTCACCAAAGTATTAGACATACTTGAAGTAACATTTTATGGCACATATTTTCTTGATCCTAAAACTAATTTGACAAGAGATAAACAAAAAAGATCTTAAATCAGAGACTGCTTCCCAGAAAATTCAAGCCAATTATTTTAATATTAGCCTAATTATTTGAAAAAAAAATAATAATCATAGATTATTTACCCAAAAATGCAGTTCAATTTTAAATTCCAGTCAAACTATTTGAGGTTAGGGTCACTAATTTGAACAAAACTCATCAAAACTTATAACACCATATATACCTACCTATACCTTGTAACCAATATATTATTTTTGTACATTACTATTTGTTTGAAATAAATAGTAATATATAGAGTGAGACATAAGCCTAATTTTTTTATTATTTAGGCTACAAGCCTACATTTTTTCATTATTAAGTCTAAAGTGGTATTGCTGTCTTTAACATGCATAAACTTATCTAAAGACACAGAACTAAGAGGATGAATTTTATATAAATGTATCAGCATTCATTTGGACACTGAATGTAATATGACAGGAATAAACAACGGCTAGTGAACCCAATCTGGAATGAACCTTGTCCTCAGGTCAGTCAAGAAAGAAAATCCACCTTTTATATCAAAGCAAATTTTGGTGGTTAGCATTTCAAACTGAAAGTACATTCATTATTATTGATTATTTCAGTGATATTTTATTTAATATACTTTGTTTAGTATGTTTAGCAAGGACTTTTTACAATTTAATTCAAGGGTTAGGAATGAGGATGGGAGAGGAAATACATTCAAATTAGCATGGAGAAAGGAAGAAAACATAGTAAAATCACACATGAAAAAACATCCCCAGTGTGTTTTGTCTAGCCCTGATCTTAATTTAAAATGGTCAACCATCAAAGGTGTAGAAAGAGTGGTTCCAGGGGAGGCGGGTGTTTAGATCTTCTTTGGAATTTGACGGACCCCCTCTAAAGAAAGTCCATAGTACATGTACAAAAACTTTTATTGGCTAAAAGTATAGTAAATTTTCTAGTGCTCCTCCTCCCCCTCCAGAATAACTAGATTTCTACACCCTCGTCAGCCACCTTTGTGAGTAATAATGTATTCATTAACTAGGCATTAATAATTCAACTTGAGATACCGTATATATGAAATCCAAAATATAAACAAAAAATATGTATTTTAATGATGTAATTATTTTAAATGTGTTTAAAAATGACACCTTCACAAACAAATTGCACCCAGGACCTTTGGTTTATAGCGCCAATGCTCTACCACTGAGCCAACCAGTATTTACCCCATGCACGTGCTCAAAGTCCCAGGTCCAATTCCTATGTCCAGTTATATTCTTTTAATTATAGTAGAGACCCAATTTAGCGTGATTGCCGAGGAACATACTTCACCCACACATTATAGCTTAACCAGATTGCCGGGGAACATACTTCACCCACAAATTATAGCTTAACAATGTTGCCAGCGTATAACCCGAACGGGTAGTAAGACGCGATGCTAAATAATAATAATAAAAACAATGTTGCTGGGGGACATACTTCACCCACACGTTATAGCTTAACAATGCAGGGTTCCTACAGTATTTGTAAAGAAATTCTCCCTGACTTTCCCTGACTATTTTCCCAAGTTCCTTGACCAATTTCTCATATAACTTTACGATACTATACATGTGAAAATATTAATTTAAATACATTTATTTCAGCCTCCTCCTCCCCTACAGTCGACCTTGCATCACCTCTCATGGAAGAATAAGAAAGCACACGTCTTGCCAATTAGTTCAGGGAAAATGATGTAAAAATAATTAAATATGTCTAACCCTATCAAAAAGTTGTAATAAACTTGATTCACTATAGTATCATGTGCAGAAATACGTACTAAATAACAGGCCACTAAGAACATACTAAAAAGTTTGGTATCATTACAGTCTTATTTTACCTAAACTGTACATATCCTGAACTGAATAGCTCACAACAGGAGGAACTGTCTCTGCTTTCATATTATTCATGTCTCAAGTCAATTTTCTTTTTATTAAAATTATCAAAAGTCATACAATAAGATACTATGCTATATTTAATAAAGTGAAGCTTGTTTCTTCTTCAGTTCTTGCAACTCCACTTCTATTGCTTCTCGTTTCTCTTCAGTTGCCATCATTTTTCTTTTCTTTTCCCTTCTAAATCTTTAACATGTATATCTAATTTCCTCTTTTCTGCCTTCTTCTTGTCTTCCTCACTTCTTTCCTGCTTCTTCATCGCCAAATATTCATGATATCATTTCTGAGCACCTCTCACGTAATCCAACATCTTTTTGCTAAAGTGTATGTTTTTAATCCCTCCTGCTTCTTGTATCTCATCATGAATGTGACGCTGTGCAGTGAATGTTTTTTCATGCATATTTTCAACTAGTAAAGATTTATTGACTGAAAAACCACCTTCAACAGTTGCATTCCCATGCGACAAGACAAGGCAAATCTTTATTACTTCCCAAAGATGTTTGTAGTTTGCATCTCCTATTAGAAAGCTACCATAAATAGTGTCAAGTCCTACTTCATCACTAAACTGATCACAAGGACGAAATATTTCTTGAAGCTGAGATTTTTTGAGGTTGCAAAAATGCAAGTATTCTTTCTTGGCATTTTCAGCCAGAATATCATTTATGATGTTGGCATGGTTGAGTTCCTCCAAAAGAAAAGAAAATCATTTAGCTGGCCCAGTTGAGGTGAATGTTGAATAACACAAGGATCCAATGAAGACAAATCTCTCACAGCTTTCTGTTTTAAGGGACTTCTTTCTTGTAGTTTTGCAATGGTGGTTAACATACTGCGGCACTCGTGTATACATTCTAGTTTTTGTCTTTCTGTTACTGTGATTGCAGTTTCTCCTAACAAACGTTTTGTTGCAAATCCTACATCAATATTTTTGCTAAGGATCAAATTTTCTGAGTTTGTTGTGTCAATAGACAGTAACTTTGGACCCGTGCACTTCATCAGATCAGGTTTCAAGCAATAATTCATAAGGTATCTTAGAAGTTTCTCTACAGCTTCAAAAAGATATGGAGTCATTGGTTTTGATGTCTGGAACCGTTGCAGGAAAGGCTGACATTCATCAGCAATTGTCTTGTAGAAAGCTAGTTTACACTTTAGGAATGGATCACAGGCTGCTCTTTTCAGTGTCTCTACAGGTTTTGTTTTAGGAAGTTTTGCTTCTTTGAGAAACTTAACAACATGGTCCCAAATTTGTAATGCCCTTTGAAAGCACTTTGCATTCTCTAACCACCGCACCCCACAGAACTTCAATGGAAAAGATGCCCATCCTGTCAACTGGAGAAGCAATGCTCGACGAGCCGGAGAGTCAGTGAACAGGTAGTACATGTGACGCAATAAGCTACTTATATCCCAATCAACAGACTCCACTCCTGTTCTCAAGGAACCATGAACAACATGAAGCCCACATGTTCCCAGATTTAGCAATCTAAATACTTCATTGTCTGTGACAGATTTGATGTGTTCCTGAAGAAGTGTTATAAACTTTAAATTGACGTTTGGGCCATCCATTGACACTTGTATCAACTTAGAGTGTGGAAGAGGAGAAATGCCCTCCAGAGAATGCTTCAGTAATTCTTCGGCGGTGCTCCTATCGAAAAACACACTGTTTGAGTAACGACTGATGACTTTATGATTTTTCTTGTCCCAGAATCCTATTACAATGTCCATTTGTCCTCTTTGAATAACTTTATTCAACGCTTCATCAAAACAAATTACAAAGTTGTTACATGATTTTAAGCGGTCCAGTAAATTGTTATGAAAGAATGGAGCCAAGCCATGCACAATGAAGTATGCAGCCTTGTCTCCACCAAGAGTAAAGGCATTGGCAATGGAACACTCAGGAAACATCAACTGAAAAATTGTACTTAAATTATTGCACAAATTGAAAGACTTTTTTTGCAAACAACTTGCATAGCCCAAATTACTTCCGTTAGTTATATCATCTTTTATAACAAAAGTGTTATGGTTTTTACGAGGCACTACACTAATTTCACTTTTGGCAACAGCTTTCTTCTGTGGCTTTACGATTTCCGATGAAACATAAAAACTCTTCGAGCAACCAGCCGAATCACCACTAGGTAGAATGTCTTTGTGTGCCAGAGATTCTGTTGAAACAGGGGAGCTCTATGAACCTGAATCACTTGACTTTTTTGAGAAAAAAGTCAACAGAGAGCGTTGATTTGTCAAAGTTTCAAGAGTTTTGATATGAGTTGGTCCTTTTACATGGGAAGCTAATGCTTGCTTTCCCATATTACTTAGGTTTATAATTTTTTTGCATACTTTACAAAATGCCTGCAACTTATTACTTTCAACGCCACTGATCCAGTATGAGAATTCAGGAAAATGCTCTGGGCTTAGCCAGAGCTGGTTAAAAACTGTTTTTTGTTAGACATTGCTGGTGTAACCGAATCAGTCGTAATTCATTGTTTCCAACGATAGCGATGCCAAACCTTGAACAAGAACCAAAACAATGGATCACTAAAGTTAAAAGAATTGTCATGTGTAGGCCAGGAGATTTCTGCGTTCACCTTTTGAAATAAAATGTTACCAAAGCTTGTGTTACAGCAAGTTTGAGCATGGTAAGTGCCCCTCAGCTTTCTTCATTGGGGCAGTGGCTTATGACACAGTAAATACGAAAAATATTTTCGTTGTTTTTTTCTAAGTGTGACATGAATTGTCATTTCCTTGACCTTTTTTTAAAGCTTCCCTGACTTTCCCTGACTATTATTTTTTTCCCTGACTTTCCAGACAGTAGGAACCCTGACAATGTTGCCAGGGGACATACTTCATACACAAGTGATAGCNGTGGGGGGGGGGGGGGGGGGGGACATACTTCTCCCACACAGTATAGCTTAACCATGTTCCCGGGGGACATACTTGACCCACGGGTTGGATACATATTTCACCCATGCAACCCCCATCCAGTTTTTTCGAGCCACAGATTAGCAAATAAATACTGCCAGTGGATCGGCGGTCAAGCTACTTTTGGCAGGATAACCATCCGGGACACATCTAGGTGTCAAATATAAAATGTAAGCTTCAAAATTATTTTTCGAACATTATAAGGCAAAATTTCTTTTCGGCTATTTATCATGGATTTAAGTTAAAAAAAACCTTTATGGTACTTTTTTTTAGTTTAAATTCTATATTAATACAATAATCTAGTTTTGGGAAAGGTCTAAGATGCTTAAATTTAAAATTTATTCACTTGCTCAAATCATTGATATTATGAAGTCATGTAGACTTGAAAAATATTTAAGAAATTTAAAATGTATTCAATTGTTCAAATCAGTGATATTATGAAGTAATGTAGGCTTGACCATTATTTAAGACATTTAAATTTAAAATGTATTCTTTTAGTACTAAGGTATGTTGTTTATTGTTTGTTTAATTGTTGATATTGCGATGTCATTTAAACATGGGAAATATTTAATATATTCCCCTTTACATATTAGGTTAATATAATCATTTAGCTATGAGAGACATTTATTAAATTAAAATCAAATATATTGTCTTGGTGCTATTTTTATTATGTTAATACTATGATGTCCGTTAGACAGGGCAAATTAACATACATATATTTACATCATAAATTATATTTTTCTCATTACTGTTTATATTGTTGTTATATGAAGTCATTTAAAATGGGGAAATTGGTGATATTACGTCTATTATTTAACAAATTAAAAGACCTTTGAGTCCCTTTTGTATGGGAATATAACTATGTCTTAAAGTGAGAGTCCATCTGACTATTTGTGTCATCTAGTAAGAGTACATCTGACTATTAAGGGTTTATTATTGTGAGTCCTTTGGATGAGTAAGCTATTGATTTTTATGAAGCCTTTTGAAATGTTGGATGAGATATATATCTATTTGTTATTTGATTAAATAAAATTATTCTTATCGCATTATTTGGCAATGTGTTCACTTCTATTCAGATTTTATTTAAATATCATACCATCCTGAAGATAACCATATTTTCTAGTTATGCTACTGCTGAGTGGGTTTGATATCATGATTATTTATTTATATATATATATATTATTCTATAATATATGCTTTTTTGGACGTCCTTTGGGCTCATGCTTCATTTATCTTTCCTTTATCAATTTATCTTGTCACTTGTATGCCTGCTTTAGTCCTGGAGGAGAAAAAGGGGCTACAACATGTCTTGTCACAGGTATTTGATTGGGGTAAAGTTCTCTCCAGATTCCCTACACTATATCCTTATATATAGAGAGAACTCTACAAATCTATAAAAATAAAATTAAGAGTTTGTATATCTGTTTGTCATGAGCAATGTACAATATCAATCATATGGAGAAGTCTGAAATTTAAAAATTGGTAGCCCCTGTGTATAAACATATATGCACCTCGAAGTCATAATTTTAAATTTATTAAAAACTTGAGCAGAGAAACTAAAATAAAGAATTTTTTCCCCCTGTCTGTTTGAAGCAAAGAAAAGCGTTGACATACCATGCGGTTACCCTGGGCAACACCAGATAAAATTAAATATTTCAATGCCACATGGTATGTTAGTATTTTTACTTTCATTAGTGCCTTGATTTCTACAATTTTATCATGGTTGAAGATTAACACCGGATATTAATTTAATGTGAACTGTATGCCATATTTTTCTACAATTTTGCATGCTTTTCGATTGTGTTCTTTACATCCACGAGTATTTTGTATTGAAAATGCATGTGCAACATTTAAACCATAAGGGGTCATTTTTTGCGTAGCAGCAGAAACTGTTGTTGAAAAATTATCTCTAAGGGAACATGTCTTTTAAATGGATATTACATGCTAAACAGTCCAGCCAATAAGGTTGATTCTCATTTATCTAATAAGAAAAGAGAAAATAAAAGAAAAACAAGGTTCAGAGTAAAGTTACTTGAGTAGTCTTGGAAGAATCGAGTAGAACCGATTACACAACACGATCGAGTTACTTGATTATTTGGTGACCGGAAAAAAGCACACATGAAAATTCCGCACAGAAAAAATTACCATAGTCATAAATACTCAAATGAAAAAAGCTCACATGAAAAAAATGCGCACAAGGATAAATGCCCACATGAAAAAAAATTATAAATCAAGGTTAATTTTAATTGGAATGCAAGTTTGAATGGGGTTTTGCATTACTAACCTTTTAGTTTCCACTTGTAAAGTGCGTGTTTGATTTATTTTTGTGCATTAATAGAGTTTGCATTCACTTTTTTGGGGTCTTTTTGTTAATCTAAAATAATTTTTTGGAATTGTTAGTGTCATTTTATAGATGAATTTTGACACACTTTAGGTCATGATAATTCTGGCCCTGGTACAACAACATAACCAGTGTTTACAACACGTGCTTAGGATTCAAATAAAATACAAAAATATATCAAAATAGAGTTATATTTAATGGCTATTATAAATTTAAGTTGGATCTACTGTAATGATATTGGTTTGAATTACTCTAAAATATATAAACGTGATGGATGAAGGTAATTTTTCTTTAAAGTAATATATGTTGAGTATCCTTTTAAGATTCATCCACGAAGAAACATGCGCTTCTCAGAAATAATGTGAAAAGGATTACACCTTTAAAATATATTTTTTATACTATATTTCCTTTTTAAAGAACTGCGCTATTTCCTGTTAAAAGGAACTCCGCAGTATTTGGCAAAAGACGCCAATTCCCTACACCAATAAGAAGCTAGCCTTCACAACACCTGTCACCAGGACTCTTTCAATTTGTTAGTTTTTACACTGTTGACGAGGGGAGAAAGATGCAAGGGGTATGTCATATATAAACCGTTTGTGTGTATCAGCAAGGCATCCGGAATCTAAACGCCCATGCACAAGTCGCACAAGCCACACACTGGCAGTCACAGTCTAACACAGTATAAAATAACTTACATTAATATCACAAGTGTGCATTAATATAAAGCATTTAATTGGAGTTTGTATAAGTAATTAACAGATGTCATTTAAATAAACCGTGTGTGAATAAACAGACATCAACAGTTCTCTTTCTTACATTTAATAATTGTACCATTCTAATTAGTGCTCGACCACGGAGCTATAGACAACCTAAACATCATCACAGCATTATTATATCAGGGAATTAATTCGTAATGTTTCAATCAACGCCCAAAGCGGGGCGATTGATTCCATAGTGTTACAATTGGCGCCCAAAGCAGGGCGATTGATTCAATAGTGTTACACTACATGCTGGTGTAGTTTAATAAGTAGGCTACATAGTACATAAAATAAAGATTATTACTCTAAAAAATTTAAACTGGAAGTCGACATTTTAATATGAAGTGTTGACCCTTGGGGACCCAATTAAATATTTCTACTTTCTCGCTACCTTACAGTTAGAGCAAGTATTGTGATCATTTCACGATTCTCCAAATAAGTTATTTTCGCAATGCCGTCCATCTGTCTGTCAGTCTGTACCTCGGGCTAGAGCCTAAACTATTTTACCGATTGGGATAATACTCGGTAATTAGGGTTTTCATGCAATTACCCCTAGTTAATTTTGAAATTGGATATCCAACCCTAAAATTAAGGGTAGTTTCCTTAAGGGCAGAAAGAGAAAAAAAATTGATTTTATCACAATTGGCTTTAATGATTTTGATTAAATTTCATTTCTAAACTTTGACAAATAATACAAACTAAATGGATAGCCTCAATTTTTCGTCAAAATGACTAAGTATTCTGATCTAATGCATAAATTCTAATTGAGAAAAATTCAATTTTCTCAGAATCAGCTATAACGATTTTGATTCAAGTTCACACCTAGGTGTCGATTAAGATTATAAACAAAATTGATTTTTTCATTTTCCCATGAAAATGATTTTAGGGTTCTTTACAGAAGCAAAAATGTTTTATATCTCCACAACTA
This sequence comes from Timema douglasi, assembly GCA_901482245.1. NCBI lineage: Eukaryota > Metazoa > Arthropoda > Insecta > Phasmatodea > Timematidae > Timema > Timema douglasi. Next base: position 172,691 of record CABEEJ010000722.1, on the reverse strand, counting down.
TTTGAGATACTAAATAACTTATCAGTGTACAATTTTAGTACTATTAAAAGTAAAAAACTTTTATTTGAAATATATTTTTATAAAGCAATAGTTTCTGATATATTGGCAAATATATCAATATCATTTTGTGAACTTTAGTTGTGAAGAGATACTTAAGTTCAAACACAATAATTCTCTAATGCCATAGAGTAAACAAATAACTTCTTAGGGTGTTTGTAAAGCACAGGGGTGAATCCAGGATTTTCGTGAGAGCGGGAGGGACATGGCTTTTCCCATCGGGATCGAGTCGGTGGGTGGGGGCTTCACAAAATGTTGAAATCAAATACTTCAAACTTAGAGAGGAATTCTTTGAGTTATTTTTCAGTACAATGCTAAATTTGAGAATAATCTTCTAATGAAGGGTATAACATTAAATTTGCGATTAGTATTAAAATTTATTAAAGTCAAATAATAAGAACATATTTAGTGATTATTAAGAGGGAACAGTGGCGTATTCTCTGGATATGCTAGTCCTGCGCCGCATACCCATAATTATAGACTAGTTTTTTTGTTTAATTCAATGCTATCCGTGTGAACTGTGTAACCACTAATGTTTAAATTGTTAATAAATATACATGTAATGAACTATTGATTTTAAAACTAATATTGGTTCATATTCCAAGAATACTGTGTTTTAAGTAATTCCTTTTCCAAAAGGTTCTACGTTGCAAAATAGGAAACCCAGGGCTTGCTACTTGAAAAATGCAAGGCAAGCTAGGGAAGCTCTAATGACCTTGCTCAATGTCTAGGGAGTTGCAACATATTCCTTTCCGCTCACCCACAAATAATTGGCCAATGAGCTCAGATTTTCACAACCCAGGTCATGCTGTTCCTGTGAAGCAAGCTAAGCATTGTGCCAACTATTGAAAAAAGATTCAAGATCACAATGTTTATTTATTAAGCTAATTTAGTGTATTCTGAATATTGAAAAATGACACCTGGGCACGAGAATCAAACCCGGGACCTTTGGCTTAGTTTGAGTTTGATTCCCGTGTCCAGGTGTCATTTTTCAATTTTCATAATATATCTGTGTGGAGTGATCCCTCACTAAATGCATGCATAATAGCTTCGGCTATTTGATTGTTAATTTAGTGTAGTTTAAGTAAAATTACATAAAATATATATAAAATTAATTGTAAAATAATAGTTGGTATATGTAACAAGCGATAAATTATACACTAATTAAATACATTGAGTTATGTTTATATATTCTAGTCACATGTATTATCATGTATTTGGCAAACACATTTAACCATTCTTTCAAATTTAGACACTTCAGCACTGATAGAGTGGGGAGGAGGGGAGGGGGGTTAATGAGATTACTTTAACCATAGTTGACGGTAATTCTTGTTTTTCTTTAGTAGAAAGGATCATGGAGTTTTAATAGTATTCTTTTAGTTTTTGTTTTACATTAACAATTTATTAGTCATTGTGATTTTTTATAATTATACATAAAAGAATACCAAAAGTCAGGAGTTTGATTTCACCATTTCAAGATGGTTTAGAAAGAAAAGGTAAAATAAAATATATTTTAATTTAATTTACTTAATCAGTGGTGCACCCAGCCATTTACTTTGGGGGGAGGCATTCAATAAAGGCTGTAGCAAGAATGGAAGTTTTGATGGAGAGAGCGGTTTTGAGGTTGCACAGCCTCCTAAGCCCGAGAATATTTATAAATATTACATGTTTTTATAAATCATTTGGAGTAGTTTTATAGTAATTAAGAAGTTTAAATAATGCAAATGGTATCAAAGCTATTATTTATATGTTTTGTCCATGGTTAATTTTGTGTGTAACAGTAAACCTCTTGAATATTAGACTTAAGTCTGAAGCCTGGTCTTAAAATGTAGCATATACATTCGATACATCTTCAATTCTAAATATTTTAGTTATACTAATATTATTTAAATTTCTATTAACATTATTTGTGGTATTGGGGAAGGGGGGGTAAAATACCCTGTTTGCCCCTCGCCCCCTTGGGTGCAAAACTGCTTGCAGCAAAAGATATGTGTAAATACAGTAGCCCCATGGCTTCTTTGGTGCTGACTGAAAGCTTTGAAAAGTTACCAGACCAAATTATATATTCCTACGCCGAACCGTATGATCTGCAAACACATGTGATTAGCAGCTGTCACTTCCGACAGTAAAAATTTAGGTATATACCTAAATGTTGACTGTCTGTCAGAAGTCAGCTGCTAGCTGTCAGTCAGCACCAAAGAAGCCATGGGGCTACTGTATCTTAACAATAAACCAATGACGTAGCAATAGAGTTTTAATAGTCCGAGATAATCTCCCCTATGTTAGTCAGAGTTTATGCATCTAATTAGCTTCTGGAGCATAAATTCTCAAGTTGGAAGACTCGTATGTTTCCAAGCAGCATTGTGCATTAGTTAGGCTTTAAGAAAAAGTTTTAATTGCAACGTGAGTTGGACAATCCACCTGATTCCCTTTCACCAAGATCTGATGGACGCTTGATCCATGTACTACTTCATTTTACTCTTATTATGATTGTTTGCTTTGAGTATTGCTAACTGTCTGCTTTTAATTACACTAGGATAATTGAATAGGATCTGTCTCTCTTATGCATTCAGAAATGTGCCCATAACACTCTTAGCCCAGACATTAATATTTACTTAAATTTCTTATCATGTAGATAGCATTACAATTTGAGGACCGCCTATGCGGTCTAGTGGTCATAGGTTGTGGCTATGGACCCAGATGTCCCGGGTTTGATTCCTGGCGTGTCCAGATTATCTGGTAAGCATTGGGTCTGGAACGAGTTAGATTCAGCCTAGAGTGGATAAATAAAGGAGCTACTCGAATAAAGTATTAGTGGCTCCAGTATAGAAAGCCGAGCTTAATGGCTTGAGTCATCGTTGTGCTGATCACGACACCCTCTATACGCAAGAGTTGGCACTAGTTAGCCAAACAGTTTGGTAGCCACTTTGTAGGTATAGCCTGAATAAGGGCTGACACCATGGAGTTGCTTTTATTACATTTTAAATAAAGTGGATGGTAATCATCGTTATTGATAAACAAAAGAAGAGAGAATATGGGAGTGGGGGGCTCAAAATTTCCTAAGATAACATACAATTAAAGGGAAATAATAAACGTTCGAGAACCACTGTTCTATAAGGACACATCTTCAAAAATATCGCTTGAAATAATCCCTTGACGTCCTCGGCCCCCAAATCTCTGTTGCAGCTTTTAGAGTATAGCATACATATTAATTTTTCTCAGAATACACCACTGAGAGGGGAATGAGTTTAAACATTATAACAATTAACATGTTATGTGTGTGATATTATTCAAAGATTTTGTTTAAGCATGTTATTTAAAAATAAATTATTTTAAAGATCTTTATTCATCATTAATCATTGAAGTAGTATTAATAAAAATGATCAAATAAATTTAAACCTAAACAATATTTGTGCAAAAAGGTGAGATGCACACAACTTAAATTTGGGTAGTTTCATTAATGCCCATTTTCACCATTTTAATAATTAATGTGATTGTTTTAAGTATTGATCTAATAATTACCGTAAATTAATCATTTAATAATGATTTTACTAATAACAATTTAAAAAAAATGAAATCTGGCTAGTGAGATAATATTACGTGAAAATAAAACTAGTAGTGACTTTAACATTGATTTAATTTTTTTAATTTCTTGAAGGGGGGCATGCTTCCCCCACGCTCCATTCATGTATCCCCCTCTGTTATAGCAATGATTTCTCTCTCTCATTTTATACCCAAGTCAATAATTACCTATTTAATGGTCGAAATTTATAAAGGAGAAATTTAATAGCAATGCGATAACCATGAGATGTGCATCCACTAATAAAACGTCGAATATTTTAACCGAAAGACAAAATTTTAATACAAAGTGTTGACTCTTGGAGACCCAATATTGATATTTTTTATTGGTCCAGATGTACAAATGAAGACGTTAATTCTTTAGAAATCAAATTATAAAATTTATAGCTGTGAGTCAAAAAAATTGTTTGTAATTATAGCACAATTTGTTCACGGGTTCGCTAGTGTATATCATAATACGAATGTTGAGTAAATATCTACATTGTTAGAGAAAGTCCATGCAGAGTTCCATACACTTTATTTTTTTAGTGACATACATACCACAGATACAAATTTGGAACAAAATCATTAGAGCTGCTTTCAAAATATTTCAAATTTTCTAAAATTACTTATCAGCCCTTCAACTAATTTTTACCCAAAAACCAAATATAAGGTGTTATCACACTTATTTGGGAGGTCAAACATAGTCTATACATCAATTTCAATCAAAATCATTGAAGACATTTTCGAAATTTGAATTCAAAAAAAGCACTCATCCTTAATTTAAGGGTTAGGTTCAGAATGGAAAAAAAAACCAGAGGTATAAACATGTAAAGATAAAATATCAAGTTTGAGCCCATACATAGACAGACAAGGAGACTGACAGAATTGTAAAATGCATTTTTTTTCTTGTTTAAATTTCTTATTTTGATTTCAATTTTTTTCATGATTACAATACTTTCTCTTTTGATGAGAAAGTAAAAATGAATGGGGGCATTTGTCTCAATGGACATTTTTCTGTGTGCGCACTTTTAGTATGAGCCTTTTTCTTTTGAACAATTTTCATGTGGGCATTTTTCCATGTGGTTTTTTTTCCGTGTAGGCTTTTTTTGTGTGGGCTTTTTTCGGTGTGGTTTTTTTTCCATGTGGGATTTTTTAATGTGAGCATTTATGGTTGTGGGGTTTTTTCTGTGCAGGGTTTTCGTGTGCGCTTCTTTCACTTGCGCTTTTTTCCTAGAATCGATTATTTTTACTCAAATGTGCCCATACTAATCATTAATCACTAGTCATACTAGTTATTTTGTGTGAAGGCTAATTTTTAAGAACTGTGAAATGTGTGAATTTGCAGATCCCTTGAAAAAAACTCTTATGAACCCAGATTGGGAATTGGTTAATACAGAGATTTTTAAACAAAATTATTATTTGAATATATCCAACACCTTAGCTCAGTCGGTAGCGTGACTGTCTACTAAATTAAGAGTCCCGGGTTCAATTTCCGGCATGGCCAAAAAATTTCATTGGTGAAATGTGTTTTTACCCTTTCACAGTGATGAATTAACAACCGGGGACTGGATGTTGTGCTTGTCCTAGTAATAAGATAGATAATAAGGCATATGAAGCTACAAGAGGCCTAACAAGCTGATAGTGGAAAATAAATGGTTTGATTAAAAAACTGACCCACGCCACAGGATGGAAACAATGGATGTAAAAAAACTTATTTGAATATCTTTTTATTTTATTTTATGCACGGCGTTTTACTACCTGATCAGGTTATACACTTTTGTACACCTGACCGATATTCAAACCTAGATTTGCCCTTCAATGGTACTGTAGTTCTAGTCAATGAAAAGAGGTCAGCTAAACATAATCAGATTCAAGGATTCAAACTTAATCCTTTGGAATTGAGGTGAGATGAGTAGTAGTGAAATGATATTCCTCTAGAACAGGGATCAGCCAATGGTCAATCTCGCAGTGATTTTAAGTCGATTGGATGAAAATACTAAACTTCATTAGCAATTGATTTTTGTGTTTTCTAAAATTGCAAATATATAAAGTAGGTCTACCCACTTTCAAATAATATTAGAGTGTGACCAAAATAACCTTGATCAATCAATTATTGATGCTATAAGATAGTTAATTGGTTTAATATGAAAATAAAATTTTTATTTACTCTGTATTTTTTCCTAGAAAGTTGGGGACATTAAGTCCTAGTATTTGAGGAAATATTGAATTTAAGGAATAGATTCAAAACTTCAAAGGGCTATAGATAATAATAATAATATTTAGCACCGCGTCTTACTACCCGTTCGGGTTATACGCTTTAAGCACTAATTACGCTAATGGACTAGGAATTAGGAAGGGTGAATTAAAGGAAGTGAACCCACATTTGTGTGGAGGGAGAGTGGAAAACCATTTAGGAAAAACCACCCCCAGTTCACCTGACCAAGATTCGAACCTCGATCTCCCTGTCCTCAGCAGTCGAGCTCAACACAACAAGCCCGTTAGCAAACTATGCCACCGAGGCGGGTCAAAAAAAGGGCTAGAGAAAAAAAATATGTGAAAGTAGAGGGGAGAAACTTTGAGTGATTGAAGGGCCCTTGATATATTTATAAGTGGATCAGAGACCAGAAAGGTTTCGAAACCCTGCTCTAAAATAATATAACAGTGCACTTTTGGACCATTCATAGCAAACCATATTCATGCACTAAATTCAGTTGGAAGCCTATTTCTCTGGGAAATTACCCGTGAAAATAAAAGTGGCTCTCAACATTTACAGTGACCAGGAATTTAATCATATGAACTTAATAGCTCTAAATGTATGCACAGAGCCTACTGTTGAACAAAGCAGAGATATATAACCAGCATTTGCCTATGTTATACATCACGAAGTGATCATAGGAAATAAGTTTGAGTCTGGTACATCTCAACTGTTCCACATTTGGCTATTTTTCACTGAAATGGTACTGTGTGTTGATATTTTATACACTTTATTATGCACACTATAGTACTTAGAATCGAATGACAGCAAGATTTAGAATTTTTTTTACAATTTTATTAAATACTATATTTAAATAAAATTCGACAACACATCGCCCAAATCACTTTTGAAATGTAAATATTTATGATGAGGTATTACCTTCGATTCTGCGCACCGGGTGTACGACATCCCATGATACTTTGCATTACACTTTTGATCATGCACAGTGCACACTAAAATGGCTATAACGTCATTGTATGATATGCATCATTCATGTTTAATTATTACATTAAATGGTTTATTTTATTTGTGATTATAAATTTAATTTATTTAAAGATGAAAGGTATGTTGAGCTGGGTTTATTAAATGCCATAGTAATGAAAGGATAGGTTAAGCTTGGTTGGATAAGTGTCATTGACATCAATATGTTTTCGTATATAGCCTAATTTGTTTGTCATGGATACTTGTGATCATCTACAACAAATTTAATAGTTTGTTGTTAAATTTATTTTGACGTTAAGTTAATTGTGGTGCCATAGATGGTTTTTACGATTTCGTAAAGACAGTAAAAATTCTGTTTGAGATTTAATGTAATGTGTCCAAATAATTCGAAAACGGCCGAAAGATATTCGTCGCTTAGATGAGTGGAGCTTTTTCTTATTTAATTTAAAAGTTGATTTTATTGTTCTTTTTTGGTTCAAATGATTCTATGTGTTTTAATGTTTGTAATAATTTATGGTTGATATGAATCTTTTTGATATTTAAAGAAATAAATGGCTTAAAATGGAACAATTAGTAGACCCATAAGTTTTATAGTTTAATCAATAAGTTTTTTTTTCCATTTTATTAGGCCTGCATAAAGGTTAGACAAGGTTTAAATTTAGGGAATTAGCCTAGTGATTAAAAAAATAAAATAATAATTTTAGTCTTTACACAGTGATTGTTCTAATTATTATTATTAGCACCACGTCTTACTACCCGTTCGGGTTGTACGTAATTGTTCTAATTAAAGTAAAAGTAAAATAATTGACTAGCTTTTTTTTTGTTCGCGAATAAATTTAGTCTAATGCAAATAAAAGGCCAAAAGAATTTAATTAGTTTCCCAGTTTTTTAAAAATAACTGCATACGTCAAGACATGATCTAATCTACTCTTGAGGCTCCAACAGACCCCATATCCGTAGGTCTGTAGTCCCTACGTGTTACAGGTCTATAAGAAAGTCTACTCGTGATTAGAGTCAACATCCTATATCATTTGACCATTTCAACCAATGAGATAGTGAGACTCTTCGTCCAGTCAAAAAATTCGAAAGAGAATCATCTACAGCAAGGAGCGAGCGTCAAGAAGTCAGCTGATTATAATATATGAATTAAAGAAACCAAAAACAACTTTGTTGAGGAAACTTCCAGTATACTAAAATGTAGGTTAAGTACAATCACAAGAAATATATTTATAGTTCGATTCTAACTATCAAACTTAAAATAAATGTTTACAATAGCCTGAAAATGCAAAGCCGATCTACTTGTAGGGGTGTTTAACCTATAAAAGCAAAGCCTTTTTTCTGAGAACTTGGTATTTCTCAGAACACATTTTCCTAGAAGCCACTCTTCCTGAGGTGTTTAAAGTTTTAGAAAAATGTTTCTGAAATAGCTCCATGTGTAGCCATCTTTTCATTTTGTATATGTTTCCATAGTGACAGATCCTCTCACTGTCAATCTTTCTTTTATTTCAATGTGCATGTACATAATTTACTTGGCTATGATAGGTAGTCTGTACAAACTAGTCTGTAGAAAGTTAAAGTTGGTCAGCTTCTATGGAGTAAGGACTTACAAATAAGGACTGTGGCCAGAGCATTCTAATATTGTGGCATTACTTTCTTATGGACCACGAACTATGGACCTACGGATATGGAGTCTCTGCCAGGGCCTTTATATCAATCTAGATAAGTTACTTTATTCCAGAACCAACACAGTGGGCTGGCAGTCAGAACTCAAGTTTCAAAATGATTTTAATAGGTCTACTTATTTTAGTTTTAAGTTGGTGTGTATTCATACCCTATTAATTTATTGAACACATTAAATTGCTTTATGTTGAGAAAATATAAATTTAACTTATTAATGTCCTAAGTAAGTATCCAATCTAAAACATCAATTGAAAATTAAAATAGTACCTATTCAATTATGCTCCCCATAAAAATAAAACAACTAGGCCCTACAACATTATATAAACGTTTATCACTTTATTACTCAGTCCATACAAATGTGCATGTATTGTGAAGAAATTAATATTTTGTAAGTAACAGCTTCTCTTCAAATGCTTTTGTTTGGTCTCCATTTTGGTTTGGCTTACAAGTTACCATACAGATGTTCACAACTTGCAAATTGATTGATAAAGCAATTAAGAAACTGTTTTCAGTTATAATAAATCAATACCTTAAACGACACAAAAAGTAAAAGTGAGCACAATTATGCTAAAAATGTGTTATTTCGTAACAAAACAGATTAAACATTTCAAGGCAAGTCACCTGCCAAGACGACATGACGCTACCAACACCCTATTACAACAGCACATCCACTAGATTCAATATAAATAGTAGCTCATCCAAAAATTAAAGGAGTACTAAGTTGACATTGATTCCCACGTGACACGGCTGGCATTTAATGACCGCGCTAAAGATCGAGCCGTTCCAGTAGGCATTCCTTGATCGAGAGTAGTCTGCTACGTGCAGCGTATTACAAAGCGAGGTTCAATGACATTGTTTCCAAATTTTCCCGAGCGATTTAAAGTATTTACACTCACCAATTATCCAATTTTATTAGCTCCTCTGGTTTCTTTGTTTTCTTATCTGCTTTGAGCTTCAATGCTTGAGGATATAGCTTCAATACATATTCGAATTGATTTGATGTTCCCTTCGCAAAGAAAGTTGCTGTATCTTTCACGGAAGCCATTGTGATACCTATAGTGCTTACTATGCACGCAAGAGTGCAGTTGAACCGATGTGGTTGTCCCACTTCCCTTTATTTTCAGTAAATTAATAATCTCGCCGATAACAAATATATTTATAAGGTTAATTAGTTAACATAAGTTTAAGAATATCAACTTATCCCAAAGACAATTTAAAGTAATTAGTCGCTCACATTTTAATGGACAGCAACACCACACGTCTCAAGGGACATTACACGACAGATTTTCTCAACGCGATAATTTTTTTTCTAAAACACTAAACAAATTACCTGAATTTGTGTTTGCAAAATAATACCCAATCATTCTAATTCCGATACTTTAGCATACTTGAAAAGCTATGGATTGAAACTAGATTAATTAATAAATACACATTAAAATACAATCTACAAAATTATTGATTGTTGGGATTTGATAGTCCTAATACAATTATTCTAACACATCATTATTATAACATGTTAAAACAATCTTTAAAATGTAATGTACTTATTTCAATATTAAGATTAATTAAAGCCAATTCGATAAATTGAATATAAATGAGTCAAAATCACTAGTGATGCCATAATACAATTTAAGAAAGTTTATCTGTAGTGGTGTGGTTTTGAATTTTGTTTTGAAAATCAACCAAACAAAACTTTTTTTTTAATCATATACCGGTACACTTTTTAAATTGATTTCTTTAATACACTAGAAGGGTATTTTAGAAAATACAAATATAGGTTCTAATAATAATAATAATATTTAGCACCGCGTCTTACTACCCGTTCGAGTTATACGTTTTAAGTACTAATTACGCTAATGGATTAGGAATTGGGAAGGTTGAATTAAAGGAAGTAAACCCGCATTTGCGTGGAGGGAGAGGGGAAAACTATTTAGGAAAAACCACCCCCAGTTCACCCGAACGAGATTCGAACCTCGATCTCCCCGTCCTCAGCAGTTGAGCAGCTCAACACGACTAACGCGTTAGCCAACTACGCCACCAAGGCGGGTAATATATAGGTTCTAAATCGGCTCCTAGACTCTCAATAATATTGTTCTTTTGGAGGATGTATTGAAAGATTGTGCAATATATTGTGTTAAATACTTTTTTTTTTAGCGCCGAGTCTTACTATCCGTTCGGGTTCTATGCTAATTACGCTAATGGTGTTAGGGATGAGAAAGGTTATATTATTGAAAGTATACTCGCATTTGCGAGGAAGGAGATTGGAAAACAATTTTGGAAAAACCACCCTCAGAACACCCCACAGCGATTCGAACATCGATGAGTGGCTCATTCGACAACTGTTTGAAATATATTGCGCAGTGGTGAAATATTGATCTGTCTTTCTTTATATACTTTTGCACAATATCGTAATATCGTTTCAGTTCAATATAATAATTCGAGGTGGAGGCACGCCAGCTTCAACATTTAGTGTTATCTGCTCCGGTGGCCCCATGTTTTAAGGCGTCACTCTCGCCATAAACCGGATTGCCGATGACAGGGATATTGGGGTTCGAATCCCGTTATATCTGCGTGTGGTTTTCCCTAAAAGGGTTTTCACTCTCCCTCCACGCAAATGTGGGTACATTTCCTCTAAATGCAAGCCTACCCATTCCTAACTGATAGGCGTAGTTAATGCATAATGCGTATAGCCTGAATAAGTTATAATACGGGTGCTAAAAAAGTGTATGCAAGTTTTAAAAAATTAGTGCCAAATCTAATAAAGCCGAGGCGAGGGCAATTATTGATCATTGCATTGAAATGTACAAGTCTTTAAATATACCATTTAATCCTACACCTTCTATCCTTTTTTCTCTACAAAAAGCCAAAGTAATGACTATACAAACCACATCCGTATCACTTAACCTTTTGAATAAAATAAATTATTACACAGTGTTCGATTTTTGAAATATTGAATTGTCCGGAGCAGTGGTTCCCACACTCTTTGAATGGCGTACCACCCCAACAATTTCCGTAATTGAGAGTACCGCCATGCTGCTGAATGCTGAATATTTACTGTTTTGGTACATTCTTAACTGTGCCCGGATATTTTATACTATAGCACAGCTGCATCGGCTGCCTGATCTTGAATCAGTGTTATTACACCTCCAATCACTGTTTAAATCTGTTTGACTTTTGGCTAGACCTGGTCTAAATATATTTATAAAATTGAATGAGGCCCTATCTTTTCCCGACTTTGATTTACTAGTTTTGTTTGGCTTCTCACGGCGTACCAGCGGGAACAATTGTATATACCACTGGTGGTATGTGTACTACAGTTTGGTAACCCGCTGGTCTAGAGTGGACGTCGCGTCTAGGACAGTGGTTTCCAACCTTTTGCGAGGTTTGACCCCTATTGCTATCTTGGATAGAATCGCGACCCCTTGGTAACTTATAAATATTTAGAATAGAGTTTTTTTTACTGCGTCTTATTACCTGTTCGGTCTATCCGCATGTAATTAGTTACACTAATGGGGTAGCTAGAATTGAGAAGAAGTGTACACTTAATTTATTTACTTGAAGGTATAGGAGGAAACTGTTCAGGAAAAATCATCGCCAGTACACTCAGCCGGGATACGAATTCTAACTTCCTCGTAACCGACAAACCAAACCAAACTAGCGTGATTTAGGAACACTAATAGAGTTAGGTATGTAGTGCATTATTTTTTTAAAATAATTTTAACCGTTTTCTTTTCGAATCATACACAGGTCTACAATTATTGTAATCATAAAAGTGAAAATATATAAAGCTATAGCCTCAAAGAGCATTGCGACCTTAACTGAAACACGCCAGATTGGAAACCACGGGTCTAGGGCCTGCTTTATTTTTCTTAACTCATTATTGCTGTATTATCAACATTTATATACAGACTGAACCAGGAAGTTTTTGCCTAACATGTAGGAAGTGTTCCTCGAGTCGGTTCAGTGGCGCACCCAGAAAGTTTCTTTGGGGAAACCCAACTCGGTGGCATAGTTATCTAACGTGCTAGTTTCGTGTTGAGCTAGACAGCCGAGAATGGGGAGATAAAGGGTCGAATCTCGGTCGGGTGAACTGGGTGTAGTTTTTCCTAAATGGTTTTCCACTCTCCCTCCACGCAAATTTGGGTTCACTTTCTCTATATTCAACCTTCCCAATTCCTAGCCCATTTGTGTAATTAGTAATAAAGCGTATAACCCGAACGTATAATAAGACGCTAAGTATCTTTGGGAAGATGTAGGGAAAATAAAATGTATCGAACCTAATATTTCTGTACTTTTTTCTGATTGTTAATTTAAGGGCACTTTTAAAGTGTGTAGCGCAGGCTCAAATTTAAGGATTAATGTCTGTGGGTGTGTCGGAGGAGAATAAATAGGGTTTGGACAGACACAGTTTACAAACTAACATGCACACTTTATAACATTAGAATGAATATTTTGTTCAAATATTATTTTGATTTTTTTAAAGAACAGAGTCAAAGCAAAATTATTTTCAAATGTATTCATTAATCAATTTAATAGGCAAATATATTTTAGATCTAGCTTCAAGTGGATTGACAGGAAAAAACATGAAAACCTACATATAGACCAGAGGTGGGCATCATATTTTTAAATTCAGTCGCAGGTGTGCCGAATGAGAAGGGAAATTCGCCACACCATGTAAAAAGTGAGAAATTACGTTGCTCAACTGAACATTTAAAACAACATACCCTGATTGAACAAGTTTATTCAAAACATGTACAGAGTTACAACTGTCTCAGGTGCAAATGATTAAAATTGTTCATATTTGAAAATGTAAGACAATTTAATGCAAAATTTGCAATCATTTTGTCTGAAGGCAGAGATGAACTGAAGTGTTGGGAAAGGGAGTGGAGTTCTGGTATAACTTAGTGTAAATCCTAAACACTTGGCAACTATTATGGGTCCATACCTAAACAGATTACACCAATGAAACGCCCATTCCTTGAACCATAAATATCTCAAAATCCTACACAATGAGGGTCCAAATCTAATAAAATTAAACTAATATAATAACGAAAGCAATAGGAGTGAGTTGTGTGAGTAATAGTTTTGAATGCTGGGTGCATAAAAGAAACTCAGAGCACGCAACTCAATCCAGGTGCGGGAAGAACATGACGGTCGGTCTCCAGAAATATAAATATAATAATAATAATAATAATAATAATATTTGAAATTAAGGAAGGACAGAGATAGTTTCTAAACCTAAGGGTATTTTCACTAACAATAACATTAAATAAATTTCAAGAAGTGCATGTATATGTTTACTATAAATATCAGAAATAAATAAATATATATAACAAGTTAAAAGTATTATGTAGAAATGTATAATAGCTCCTACGATATTCATTAAATTCACAATCTGCAATGAGCTAGAAGGATTTAAGTTACTATTTTCTTTACTTTAATTAATTTAATCAATTAAACAACAATTTTTTTAGAATATATACAACAAAGAATCATTTAGTTTGTTATTCTTCGCCTGAACTTTGCATACGAAGTTTCTCAATATTATTCTAATACGAACCATGTAACTATCTAAAATCTGCATTCTATTAGTCATAATAATTATTCAACATAATCAAAATGAGCATCGTCCACCAATCTCTAATATATCTATATATCATGCCACTATTTAACATATGCATCCTATTACTCATATTTATTCAACATAATCAATATGAGCATCGTCCACAAATTTCTTATATATTTCATAATAACCTAAAATCATATTACCCTAAATTTATTAATAACAATATTAACAATACAGGAGAGTAAACAAGAAAAATCAATAAGAACACCTAACTTAAATATTACGTAGACAAGAATAATCCAACCAGCATAATCAAAAGGCAAGATTCAAAATTTATATTTTAGATCCTCTTTTCTTTTAAATATCAGCTAAATAGTGATAACCCTACTAACTAGGCTGATATAAATAAATTAGACCATTTAAATACAACGTGAACAATTTAAGTTTTATAAGATTCAAAAAGGTATTAATTTGAAATAATAACCTGCCGAAAGGGAATTTTGAAAAATAATAATAAAAAATATTTACGCCGAAAAGAAATTTACACTTACATCTATTAAATAATGCTGAAGCCTCGGCCTCGTCCGAGCAATGTCCAAGAGTGCTGGACGCTTTCCTACGCTGGTCTTATATACGATTTGCGAAACTCAGGGAACACGGAACAAAGGGGGAAAAAAGGGAGGGAAACCAAAGAGTAACATACACTGGGAGGAAAGTGCGAGAGACAGAACGAGCTTCTACTCATTTCTCGGAGCAATTAGAAAGTTTGGGCACTTTGCGGGACAGGTATCTCTTTTCTTTTCAAGTTCTTTGGCATAACTTGGGAATATGGTGACCTCTAGTGGGTGCGGTTCGATTCTTAGACGGAGCTGGTCAGTTGTTTGTGCAGTGGAATTGCGGTCGGTAGTGTTGTCGTCTCTCTAGGTTCGGAGTACAGTGCTGCCAGGATGGTGAAATGGGGTGAGTATTTGCTACCATTGGCTTCTCATTTTTCTTGTTGCCAAATTCTACATCCTTAAAAAGTTACATGGTGTCCAACATAGATGATTTCTGGCAAGCTGTCCTCAACGATATTCGAAGTATCATGAGAAAACAACGACGGCGCCGTGTACTTGCTCACCTACATCAACGTGTTTAAGATAGCCTGGGCAAGGATGCTTCTTTCCAAAACGGGGAATGCAATGAGGGACGTCTGTCAGAACATTTTTAAAGAAAGTAGACGTAAACCTCTAACCTAAAAAAAGACAAGGTGACAAAATAACGTATTGTCTTTTACGGTTATTTCTCAAAAAAGAAGGTGGGCATTACTACTTAACCAAAAATACGCAACCTGTTTCCGTGACCACATGGTTTAAGGCGTCACTCTCGTAATATACGTTATTGCCGTTGGCAGGGAGATTGGGGCTTGAGTGGTGTGTATTGAGGGTGGTTTTACTTAAATAGTTTACCACTTTCCCTCCATAAGAATGTGGGTTCACTATCTCTAAATACAATCTGACTCATCCCTATCCTAATAGCGTGATTAGTATATATGCGTATAGGTATGCAAATCAGAACGGTTTGAAATAATGAAAAGCCTCATTCAACAGAAAAATGAAAGTGTAAGCCTGTACTTTTCCGAAAAGGTTCATTTGTGTAAGGATCTTAATCTGGATTTTTGAACATAAAAAATAAAATCCCTATAGGGCTATGGCCGAGAGAACTTACTGTAGTTGTAATGAGTAAATTTCGCACTGACTTAGATGAGTTACTGCATGACATTAGAGATTTTGAAAAAGGGCAACAACCAAACGATCAATGTTGATCGCGGATTGGCCACCAGTGCACACAAAATCTGAGATTGTAGGAACCAAAAGGCCTCATAATCCATCCTGAGTACGTTTCCATTTGTCTAAATTCAACCACTTTCACATACTATATAAAGTGAACATCCAGTGAAATAAATATTTTATAATGATCCTGGTGAACCCTGCTGTTTCAAATGCCAGAATCGTGGCCACACATCTCGTACTTTCTCAGAAAAAATAAACCTGTAATATGGTTTGATTGTGGTCTCGAGGGACATACAAGACGTAATTACCTTAGTATAGAAGGAGCAGCTAAGGAAAAAAAACGTCTCCGCGTCAACCCTCGGTACCAGTTCTGAGAATCACCCGGAAAGCATATACAAGAAGTGACAATAGGGGCCTCATTAATTCATATCACTTGTAGACACCGGAAGCTCGTGCTGTACCATACAAACTGTGGCAACATTTATATCAGGCTCACAAAGTAATCATTCAACAAAAACTATGCAAGGTTTTGGTAGCACGTTTGATACTGCAGAAATATCACTTCGGAGAATAACGGGAGATGTATCAAAGAATAATACTATAATGCACAGGGTGTAGTTATTAAATGTGCTTGGTAGTGCTCGATACACTGAATTAATTATAGATGCAACATGAACAAATCAGCAAACTGTAGCATTTGTATAGCTGGAAGAATGACTCTTTGTGGGAAATGCAGATCAGGACCCATTTAAACAATTAGATCTAGCCTCAACAAAATCAGCAAACAGCCTGAAAGTGAATAGTGTGGACATTGTAAGAGCATGTACGAAGTAGTTGTAAAATAATTCTTTAAGGTTCAACTGTGCTGTGTATGACCAGACCATAATGGAAAGTTTTCAACTCCAATTGTAAATTCCCAAAAGGATAAATACCTCAAGGAAAGTATAAATGGGGGTCGTGGCGAAAAAGTGCGTTTTGGGAAGCTAAATAATCCTACAAGTGAATTATTGTGTGTTAGGACCCCTTAGCACCATATCCTTATGAAAGAAAACTTGTTATTTGATATTAGTTTTGAAGGTCAAGCAAGATTTGGACAGATTTGCGGGTCTGGTAATTGATTATAAGGAGTGTTTTGCGTCCAAGCTCTCCGAGCTAGTCTGTCCAAACTTGGCAGGAATTAATTTGAGGGAGCTATCAAACAGCAAACCTGTTTCAAGTAAACCATACCAAACTTATGCGGAGGAAAGGGAATCAATCCAGAAGGTTGTAAGAGAATGAAAAATGTCAGAGTACTCAAGTTTATAGAAAGATTAACCGGTTTTAAACATTACAGTACATACTGTAACTAAGAACATGACTCAACTGATACACAGGTTCATATGCATGAACACAAATTAGATAAAATAAAACGAACAACACATCTAACGATGGTACCAACCTAAGCTAGAAAATATCCCTGCATAGAATTGCATATTTTAACACTCCTCCTCAATTCAACTACAACCACAAAAAATTAGGCAAAAATTCTACATGTAGGCCTACCCTTAAGTACATGCAAATAGACTCTAGTGAATCAGCATTTGATTAAACCAATATAATTACAAAAGTACTCAAACTTATTTCCAACCAAACTCTTTGTCAGAATGTCAGCACATTGTTCATTTGTTTCCAGATAAATCACATCAATAACACCACTTAAATACAAATCACGAACAAAGTTGTATTTGACATCAATATGCTTTAGTCTTCGATGTTCCCATTTATCCAAACATCTTATGCAGGACTGGTTGTCCTCGTACACCTTGGTGGGTTCTAGAGTGATCCCAAGGTCCTGGATCAGTCTTCTCAACCAGAGTAGGTCGGATGAGGCGGATGACAGGGAGACAAACTCTGACTCCGTCGAGCTAAGGGCAACTGTAGTCTGCTTACGTGTAGTCCAACCAACAGTGGCACCATAAACTTGGAATAAATACCCAGATGTAGATTTACGATCATTGCTGTCATTGGCCCAGTCCGCATCAACGTAGGCCCGTAAGGCGACATCACAGTTCTTCGGAAAGAAGAGACCAACATCAAGTGTTCCTTGAATGTATCGTAGTATTCGTTTGAGTCCAATCCAGTGAGCTTCTGTTGCATTGCTCTGATACCTGCTGTAGAAATTCACTGAGAAGCTCAGATCAGGGCGAGTGTAGAGCATCACATGCATCAAACTACCAACAAGCTCACGGTACGGTTTTTTTTGGATTATGCACTCTGATGTAGTTATTTCAGGTGGTTTTGTCTCCATCGGTGTCTTGACCAGTTTGCATTGTTCCATACCAAATTTCTTGAGAACTTTCTTCAAGTAGGCTGTTTGACTAAGGGACATACCATCAGTTTTCTGATCAATTTTTATACCTAGAAAGTTGTGCAAACCTCCAAGATCCTTCATCTCGAATTCTGACATAAGATATGTTTTGATGTCATTTAACTTCTGCAGATTGTTTCCCGCCAAAATTATGTCATCTACGTAAACCAAAAGGTAAGTTTTTATGCTGTTGCTGAAATCGAAATATATACATTTTTCATTTTCAGACTGCTTAAATCCGAGAGAATTCACAAATTTGTCAAGTTTAGCATTCCACTCCCGTGGTGCCTGCTTCAATCCATAGAGGGTCTTGTGTAACTTACAAACAAGGTTGCTGTCAGTTACGAAGCCAGGTGGCTGCTTCATATACACCTCTTCAGAAAGGTCTCCATGTAGGAATGCATTTTTCACATCTAACTGGAAGGCAATTAAATCTTCTTTGTTTATAATTGCAAGCAGGGTTCTGACCGAGGTTAAATGGGCTACGGGTGAGTACGTTTCATTGTAGTCAAACCCTTTCTTCTGTGCACAGCCCTTCACCACCAACCTTGCCTTGTACCTGTCAAGCTGTCCATTTTCATCCTGCTTCATCTTGAAGACCCACTTACAGTTGATAGCTCGTTTACCGGATGGCAGCTCAGTAAGGGTCCAGGTCTCATTTTTCTTCAATGAGTACATCTCTTCCTCAACTGCAGCCATCCATTGCTGGGCATCATCTCTACTATGGATGTCATCGAAGGTTTCTGGCATATTGTCAATAAATGACTCAGCACCAAGAGCCAGTGTGACATAGTCATTTAGGTACGCTGGTGCAGTGTGAGGTCTCGTGCTCCTACGCAGAGGTTCAAGTTCCTCACCAGGAGTCTCTTCTTCGTCAGAAATTGCCTCTGGTTCTCCTCCTGAAGACGGCTCCTCCTGCAATTCCTCAGTAAAAGCTTCATTTGGAGTCGAGCTGATGACCTCAATAGCTCGAGAGGGTGTTGAACCAACAACATCACTGGTTATGAACGAATGTTCATCAAAAATTATATCATGCCCACGTATGATTTTTCGTTCCTGTGGACACCACAGCCTGTACCCATTCGGGCAGTAACCAACAAAGTAGCACTTTTTCGAGCGGCTGTCAAGTTTACTTTTAAGAACTTGATTAGGTAATCGAAGATATGCTACACAGCCAAAAACCCTCAGTTTTAACATATCGGGCTTTACAGCATACCACAGTTCTGCTGGAACCTTGTTTTCAAGAGCTTTAGTAGGCGATCTGTTTATTAGGTAGACTGCAGTCATAACAGCCTCCGTCCAGAGTGACTTATCAAGAGAAGAGTGAAGGAGTAAACAACGTGTTTTCTCCATGATGCTACGTCCCATTCTTTCTGCGACACCATTCTGCTGACTTGTATGCCTGATGGTAAACTCTGACTGGATACCTTTCTTTTTTAAATAATCTAGCATTTCCTGCGACACGAATTCCCCACCATTATCTGACCTAAAGCGACTTATCTTTAGGTTAAAGTGAGCTGTTGCCATAGCTTCAAATTGTTTGAAGTAGGTAAACACTTCAGACTTTTCCTTTAGAGTGTAAATGACTGTAAAGTGACTATAGTCATCAATCAGGGTAAGTATATACCTCTTTTGATCATATGATACAGGCTTAATAGGCCCTACAAGATCACTGTGTATGATCTCCAAAGGGCGCTTAGCTCTAATGCGTGGCTTTGTGTGAGGAAGACGCGTTTGTTTAGCCTGTATGCAAGAGTCACATAAATCGGAGATCGATCCTTGATCAACCTTGATTCCATCAACAATTTTACTTAAGTGAACTAAACCAGTTTTGCCAATGTGACCAAGCCTCTTGTGCCACAAATCAGATGATGCTACAATGGAACTAGCAACACCAGCACATGCTTTTTCACGAGGTGAAAGAGACATTGTATACACTTTACCAGATCGAGTGGCAGCAGCCACAAAAATATTGCCTTTTAAAATAGTAGCGTTCCCCTTTTCAAACACAACTTTAAGCCCATTAGCGTCCATTTTACTAACTGAGAGTAAATTAAATTGTAATCCAGGGACAATAAGTACATTGGAAATTTTGATAAAGTTTTGATTACCTTTGTGAGTCACAGACGCGTGTATATCTCCGATCTCTTCAGCACACAACATCGATCCTGATTTAGCAATTTTTATTTTGATAGACTTTGATAGGCGTCTCTTATTTGAGACCAAACTAATATTTTTATCACTGATCATATGTTCAGTGGCGCCAGAGTCAAGCAACCACACAGATCCATCACAACAGGCCACTGTCGTTAATACAGTCAAACTAAATTCATCATCACTAGCTTCAGCTACATTTGCTTTACGTATTGAATTATTCTGCTGCTTCTTGCCTTTCAATTTTGGACAGTCCGAACGAAAATGACCAGCTTTATGACAGAAAAAACACTTATTACCAGCAACTTGCTTTGAAATACTTTGTTTACAATTGGGACAACATTCCGGCTGCGAAGATTTCAATTTTCTAGCCTTCCAATCAGTAACGCTAGAAAATGATTTGCTGCATCCATCGATACCTTCTGCTTGGCGTTTGCTCTGCTCATCAAGTAGGCGAGTTTTTACGAATGCCAGGTTGAGATTATCAGCAGATAATGTCTCTATGGCAGTGACAATTACTTGATATTCAGATGGCATAGTCAAGAGAAGATGGCAGACAACATCTAATTCTTCAAGGTTAGCTCCCGACGATTTCAATTCCCGAATGGTACGATCAAACCTAATAAAATGCAATTCAAGGGTCTCTAAAGAGGGATCAAATTTCATCATCAACAAGGTTTTGCGTAATAAAAGCTGATTAGCAATACCTTTACGAGCGTAAGTATTACAAAGCACTTGCCATATATCATAGGCGGTGTTCTTATCCTTCACACAATCCAAGTGGCTGTCCGGGATTCGTTGTATAATCTGTGACTTACACTTACGATTGGCTTCCCGAAGCTTATCCAGCTCTTTTTCCTTTTCCACCTTAATTTCAACATTATCACTAGACGCAATTTTCACCAAGTCCCGATAGTCACCTTGAATATAGGGCAACAGATCGACTTCATCTAGAAGAGTTTCTATTCGAAACTTCCAGTTGTCAAAATTAGTGCCGTCGAAAAGCGGAATTCTGTACGTTTTATCTTCTTCTAAAACCATTATGGCGATGGTGATTGGCAACGGTGTCACAAACAACAAGCAAACACGTAGAGCTCACGCGCATTACAGTGCACACTTGACTTATAGGTTTGTCCGTCCTAAAATCCACAATCACAAGCCTGGGCCCATAACCTGTCAGAGTACTCAAGTTTATAGAAAGATTAATTGGTTTTAAACATTACAGTACATACTGTAACTAAGAACATGACTCAACTGATACACAGGTTCATATGCATGAACACAAATTAGATAAAATAAAACGAACAACACATCTAACGATGGTACCAACCTAAGCTAGAAAATATCCCTGCATAGAATTGCATATTTTAACAAAAAATAATAATGGTAACGTAAAATAAATGAAATAACCATATCAAGTCCTTTTCTTTCAATGAAGAAGAAAATAGGAGAGAAAAGGTTAGTGGTAGACTACCGGTGGCTAAACCAGCAGACCATCAAGTATAAGTTTCCACTACCCCATATTGATGAACAGTTTGAAAAATTATCAGGCCTTACTATATTCACAGTATTGGACCTTGATCATGGCTATTTACAGGCTACTCTTACAGAAGAAGCTATGAAAAAATTGCTTTCATTACCCCAGATGAAACTGGGCAATTTAAACGCTTGATTTTTGGTCTAACGAATGGTCCCGCGAATCCAAAAAGTCATGAACAAAGCTTTGGGTTAGCTGCGTACTCGTCCCTGCGCGAAATTGGACAGCAATTCTCTATATATTGAGAAGTGTGCTCTAAGTGCTTAAGAAATCAAAGTTGACATGCAAACGTAGCAAGTGTGAATTTGGCAATACATGTGTTGAATATCTAGGGTTTGTGATTGCAAACGACAAAATGTCACCTGGATTCCGAAAAATTAACGCTATTAGGGGCTTTCCTAATCCAAAATCAGGCAACGATGTGGGAAGATTCTTGGGCCTCACAATTTGTTTTATGCTTCATACGATTACTGTGACGTAATTTGCCACCCTACCTTGTATCTTCCTATGTTTTCTATCTTTTTGTGAACAATTTCCAATTTATTTTCGTGTGAAATTAAGCACTTCGAAGTTAGGCCACACGCTGGTTGCCGGCCTGACTAATAATACTATTTACATCTATTACATAAAATAAAAGGACGGAAGAAACAACGTATAACATTGTTTTAAATAATCTAAATAAAGAATTTTGACTTAAGAAGAAAACTTAACTTTTATTAAACATATTAATTATCCTTCTAAGAAGTTGGTTTAACTCTTGTATTCATTTTCAACGTCGACCATGATTTTTTTTAACGCATGCGCAGTTCTATCAAACAAGTGAGTAGCGGATCTGATCGTAAAAGAAGAAACAAAGCTCAATGTAAATAACTCAAAACGAGCGCGCTTTTCAATTTTGACAGATAGAAAGAAACATTTTAATTCTTTTGTGAAAACATTGTTCACCTTCATTGGGTTGTATTTCAATATTTATATTAAACCTGCATTTTATTTGATTTTTATCCCATGGAGCCAAATCTATGGAGCTCCTAATTAAAATTATTTTAAAGTGAATTAAAGGTTGTGAATTAAAGTACAGGTGGTAAAATGGAAAGCTAAGTGTGTGTCAAGAACTAGATTGTTTATTTTCGTTTCAAATTGCGTAAGAATTCGAATTACTAAAGTGTAACAAATCTCCGAAGTTGGTGTCAATATGGACTAATTCAGGGGTGAGGCCAAGCCAACTCGTCAACTATAAATGATTATAATCTTTTTTTTTCTCCTATAAAAATCAGAATTCATTTACTTTCAGAAAGACAGACTAATGCAGAGAATTAATTAACATTTCATTTTTATGTCTAATTATTAATTTTTTTATTATATTTTCTTTTTTTTTCAACAATACTGTTCTATACTTTGTTAAATTAGAATTATAATTACCCGGAATTCCATAGGTAGGCTTGGGATGTGGTAAAAGGGGAAACAATAAATTCACAAAAGTGCCAACAATTGTTATTTTATACATTTTTTTATTGTAGTCTTAATTACATTTTGTTCCAACAATACATTTTATCTAAATTATTCATATTTTAGTTTTAAGTTTACCCAATGGTCTCGAGTATTGAGAGTCATAGTGTCACTGACTGAATTAGCCGAGGTATTTTTTTTTTCTTTTAATTATTATTTTTCTCCTAGATACTAGGGGTGGCACCCAACAAAAAACACAATCTTTATACATCTTGATGTTAACTATTGTTGTTACAGAATAAGATGTCAGAAGACACTTAATACTAGACAAAGTAAACTATGTATAAAAATATATAGATAATACATATTTCTCTCACAATGTAAAATTTTTTCATTACATTACCTCATTATGCGCAAAGGACTAAACCTCTTAATAGGTTCACTAAGATAGATAATCCATTTCATATGGTTACAGATCAAGTCAAAAGCACAACTACATTAATTTAGGCAGTAATGGGCCCGTGGAAAAACTTTCAAGGTGAGGCCCTTCCAATAAAATAAAGCCTCCCTCACCCCCCAAAAATAATTGTATGTGTAATTGTAGATTATAATAAATTACATTAGCATTTATTATTGAAATTATTTTATAAATTTAATTATACAGGTCTACATTTGTCTGATAAAATTGATACTGAAAAGTGGAAACTCAAAATATAATGTAAAAAAATTGATCTAAATTGAATCAGATTATTTTAATAAATACTGTAAACAAAACTATAACCAATGTAAACACCTACAGAGGCAAAGCATACATCGACATTTAAAACTCTTTTCTTCCTACTTTGATCGCTTCTAAATGGTGTGTAGTTTCCTCCAAGTTTTTTTTTAGATTTACTTATATCTTGTTAAATATTAATTTTACAAAAAAAGAATATGAATGGATCTTTTTGTAGAGCATAAAGTTTTTCAAAATAAAGTGAATATTAAGTAATTTTTTATTGAATGATCAAAGATTTATAAAATAAAAACAACACTTTCATTTCTTGACAATTACATTTTGAGCGGGTGGGCCTGCGTGGTGGGCCCTATTTTGACTGTGGACCTGCGGAATTTTTCCACCTACTCCACCCTATAGTTACGCCACTGGATAAAGACGTTTCAATTGACAATTTGAAGTCATTCCTAACTCAAGAACCTATACTGAAGTTGCATGATCCGAGTACAGCTTTGGAACTTCACACTGATGCCAGTTCCTTAGGTTTGGCAGGAATGTTGTTGTAAGAGGGTAAATATGGATGAATATATATGGTGTATTGTGTTAGCTAGAAGACAACAGAGGCAGAGGCCAAGTACCGTTCGATCAAGTTGGAGTTGATGGCAATATTGTGTTCAATGGAATGAATTAGACAATTTCTAATAGGCATCAAGTTTACTGTTGTTACATACTGTCAAGCACTAATATATATATACACAACGAACGCACCCCCAAACCTCAAATTTACCATTAGTATATTTAGTTGAAGCTTCCAATTCAAATTAAATAAAATTTTGAGGTTAAGCGTAGACCTGGAGAAAATATGTTACATGATGATGGTATAAGTAGGGCACCTGCAGATGATGAAAACGATACAATGGATGAAGTTATTGGTGAATTATGTGAGGTATTCTTGACCTTCACCGTGAAGGACCAAATATTAATGATTCAGCTCAGCGACTGCGAATTAGAGAAAAATGAAACAAATTCTCAAAATTAACCATTTAGAAAGGACTCAGCAAGAACAAAGTAGGGTAAAGGACTTTTAACTTATTGGAGGAAGATTGTACAAAAGAGAACAACATGGCAATAAAATAAAGATGCTGTATATGATTCAAAGAAGCATGCGAAAAAGTATCGTTCTGAAGTTTCATGATCAATCTGGACACTTATCTCTAGATCGTACAATAGCAAAGGTGAAGGAGAATTATTGATTTCCTAAAATGAAGAGGTATGTGAATTCTAAAAAAGCGCGTTGTTTCGAGTGTCTAACAAAGTTCAGGGAGAGTGTAAGATGGGTCTACTCAATCCAATAACGCAAGGTAGTCACCCATTTCAAATTATTCATTTAGATTACCAAGGACCATTTCCGCGAAGCTCTAGAGGAAACTCGAAATTATTAGTTGTAATCTATAATCTTACTATATTTGTGAATATTTATCCAATTAAAGTTAAATCAACCAATAGTGTGCTGAAGCATTTTGAAGAGTTATTGACAATTACGGACTTCAGATAAAATAACAGCAAATAAAGGGACATGCGCTTCCTCCCATACGTTTGCTGAGTTTTGTGTGTCACGTGGAATAAATCATGACCTTAACTTTTCGCGATAACCCCAAGAAAATTGTCAATAATTAATTTAAGCATGTCAACCGAACCATCACCCTCATGATATCCATTAGAATTTAACGAGAGGATCATAAATATTGAAACAAAGAGGGTAAGAAGCCAAAGCGATACTTTAATTCTGCTGTAAACAGGACAACTGGGAAGACGCCTTTCAAAATAATATAATGATACCTGTAACACTATGTATTTATGGCGCCGCGCTTCGGGCGCCAATTGTAAACCCTATGTAATCAATCGCCCCGCTTTGGGCATCGATTGAAACACTACGGATTAATTCCCTGATATAATAATGCTGTTATGATGTTCAGGTTGTCTAAAGCTCCGTGATCGAGCGCCTATCATCACTGTGTGGAAAAGATACCGTTTAACCAGCTGTCTATAGCTCCGTGTTCGAGCACTAATTAAATTGGTATATTAATAAAATTGAAGAAAGAGAACTGTTGATGGCTGTTTATTCACACATGGTTTATTTAGATGACACCTGTTAATTACTTAATACGCAAAACGGTTTATATATGACATACCCCTTGCCTTTTTCTCCCCTCATCAACAGTGTGAATTCTAACTAATAGAAAGAGTCCTAGCGACAGGTGTTGTGAAGGCTAACTTCTTATTGTTATAGGGGATTGCCGTCTTCTGCCAAATACTACGAAGTTGTTCCTTTTAACAGGAAGTGACGCAGTTGTTCTTTTAACAGGAAAGATGGTATACAAAATATATTTTAGTGGTGAAATACTTTTCACATTATTTCTGAGAAGCGCGTGTTTCTTCATGGATGAATCTTAAAGAGATACTCTACATACATTACTTTAAATAAAAATTACCTTCATCCATGACTTTTTACATAATTTAGATTAATCCAAACCAATATCATTACATACCCTTAGAAAATTTACAAATGTGAGCTGCAACAATCCATGGAAACCGTCAAATCTACTACTACAAGAAACATCGTGTAGCAAAATCCTATCGAACAAATACACAAACATATTTACTTCAACAAAGGAATATTCACAGGTGTGAAGTTTATGGTTAGGTTATTCATAATAATGAGACGAGCACCCATACACTGTAGAGCCTACTAAAGTTCAATCTTAGCTTAGAGGTTCACTAGTGGTGACTCAGGTACTTACGGATGACACCTATCAGTTAGGTGGAATAAAGGAATACAGCAGTAAAAGACTACATATATGACTAGCATCCATGCAACACGTTGTCGTCAACCCCGATTTGACTATGGGAGGTCGTAGTGCTCACGTACTCTCTGGATCTGGATGTGGTGTCTAGAAGAGCTCGGACAGTAGGGGAGAGGGGGAGGATGGCAGGAAGGCATGTTCGGCGAGTTACCGCGGTGAACCGGTTGGGAAGGATGGTTCGACGAGTTACCGCGGTGAACCGGATAGGCAGGGTGGTTCGGCGAGTTACCGCGGTGAACCGGATAGGCAGGGTGGTTCGGCGAGTTACCGCGGTGAACCGGATAGGAAGGGTGGTTCGGCGAGTTACCGCGGTGAACCGGGTAGGAAGGGTGGTTCGGTGAGTTACCGCGGTGAACCGGATAGGAAGGGTGGTTCGGAGACTTACCGTGGTGAAACGGATAGGAAGGGTGGTTCGGCGAGTTACCGCGGTGAACCGGATAGGAAGGGTGGTTATGGTGGGCAGCTGAACTACGAAGAAACACACACAAACTGTTGACAATGGTTTATTCCTCGAGAGGTTGTGACTTAGCGCGGAGCTGGGCTCCCGGTGACTGATGCCATCCACGCCGTTCGGCTGTTGCCCGACTCAGAGCTACCGACTTGACAGTTACGCCAAGCCAGGATGTCTGCGAAAGGGCTGATTTGTTGTTTGAGTACCGAGTCATTGTCATGACTCTTAACCTCGCGAATGAACTTATAAACCTGATGAAATGGAACCAATGAAATGAGCCTGCAGAATACTACAGGTGTGGGATTTTGTAACCCGACTCAGGACTGTACTGACTAGACCGTAATGCCAAACCAGGTTTGCCTGCGAAAGGGCTATATTTGTGTTCGAGAATAGAGTCACTTTCATGACTCCTGACCTCGGGAATGATTATTAATACCTTGTACATACATACACTTGATTAAATATTTACACTAATAGTATCATTATTTACACTGTGAGGTGAAATTGGTGAAACTGAATGATTGTGCTGGGTCTCGGGATTTGGGGAGGATTTTCTTGACTGGGATGTGGGAAGGTGTGTATAAGGTATGATGATGAGATGTAGATATCACATGAGTCGATTTCCGGGAAGAGGATCGAAAGGTTAAACTTGACTGTAGGGATAGGTTTGACGCGGTTGGTTACATATCCATTCCCCATCTGGGGCCGACAGTGGCGCCAGCGT
The DNA here is from genome assembly GCA_901482245.1 of Timema douglasi. Taxonomy (NCBI): domain Eukaryota; kingdom Metazoa; phylum Arthropoda; class Insecta; order Phasmatodea; family Timematidae; genus Timema; species Timema douglasi. The sequence continues at coordinate 144,621 of CABEEJ010000722.1, read as the reverse complement.
TATTCTATGGCTAGAAGATGATGCCATCCAGCGGTCTGTCTGCTCCTTTTATCCCCCCCCAGAGAGGTGGTTCGGGAGCGCTCGACTTGTCACCGAGCGGCCACGAAGCAAGGGAGGGGAATGTTTAGCTAGAGATTGTGAACATTGAAGGGGGAGAGAGGGGTAGAGCATGACTGGCCACTTTCTGGAATGCAAGAGCGTTACATAGATAAATAAGGAGTAGAGGGGTGGTAACAACGTTGAGGTCGTGGGGTGGTAAGGACATTCCAGACGATGAGGCTGAATAAGGGGATTCTTCGGATAAGAAATTTATTGAAGAACCAATTAAATATACCATACCCTTTGCACCAGGAAAACATCACCGGATGAAGACATCAATGAGCTTTCTACAGTGAAATGTACAATAACTTATCCAACACAGAAGGTACATCCGTCCACTTTCTAATCTGAATTATTTTATTTTGAAATAGGTCAACAAATTAAGCCACTACAGTTGTTTCAAATTGTGTAAATGGTTCTAATTATATGTCATCTAACTATTAGCTTTCATCTTAATTTATCACTTTCATTGAAGACAATGAGACATGCAGGGTACGAGTGTAGTAAACTTTACCTCGTTAAACTAGGTTGGTGGCACTGCCAGGTCCTGATTGCCTTATGAGGTTGTGAGCCCCTCGGCTACTAACGTTCGCGATGGAATAAAACGTGGTTGCAACTTCGAGAGTGCAACTTAATAAATCTTTGCGGAAATATTAATAAGAAGTGAACATGTTCATGTCAAATAATGAGTAACCCTGATATTATTACTAACACTCACCACAGGCCAGATTAAGATTTGGTGGAATTGGACCACTTAACCTAGCGCAGCTGGACGCCAAAGTCGATTCTGTGGAGGATGAATTTATTTTGGACCTACATTTCAATCAACAGCTGTTTTTGAGGACACTTTTGGAACCTACACAACCACATCTTCTATTCAAACCAAGCCTCAGCATAATGCCCAATTTTGCTTAATATTGTAATACCATTTCTCATTCAACAACCCCCGACATATCTCAAAACTATCTCTCAGATGCTATACCCCTAACCCAAAAATTAGTAAGATATTTTCACTACCCTGATGCGCTTTTAACAAAATAATATGTTTAGTTAAAAACGGTCAATATATATATATATATAATTACTTACGTTTTAAATAAAATTTAGATCAAACAGTCCATGGTTATTTAAGATAACTTAATTCAGTTATAATAGTAGTATACTTCCCGATAGGCAGGAATAGAAATAAGCACCTTGATGGCTAGTAACTAACAGAAGTAAGATTTAACATATAGTTTAGTTAGGAACTCTAGAAATAAGATTCAATGCTCATTCTCCTACGAAGGAGCGTCTGCCTCAACATAGTGGCAGTAAAAAATAGGCAAAAATTATTAATTTAAGGTTAAGCCACAATATTTAAAGACAATCCAGCCTAGCTAATACCAGACTAAGACCTGAAAGGTCTATTCATGAATAATAGTGAAACTGTAGTGAATTAAATCAAAGGGTATTAAATCCTAATTTTATAGAGTTACTATGAAGGTAGTTATATAAGCTAGCTAGCTTGAGTTAACTCCATAGAGAGTTACGAAAACATAAGAATAATCTTCTTGGAGATGAACTAGCATATTACAATCAGTAGTTGGTAAGCTATCAGGCATCTATGTGGTTAAATTACTATGTCAGCTGGGGCAGTTTTCCCGGAGCTTGAGCGCTTCCCGGCAACATAAATCCACCGTGAGCTAATATCTGCCACCCATTGTTAGAATATATTCGCTCTTGTATTCATTGTGTTCGTTATATTAAACAGCAGGTTTAACTTGCTACAACCCTAATTTTCTTTCTGGAAAATATAGACGCAATGTTCGTAATTCTTCCAACATCTTCATACAATGTCAAAAGTGTGTGTAGGGGTGGGGTTAAAGGGGAGGGTGGTTGACCATTCTAACCAGATTTGTCCTTCCCACCCTATCAGCAGATCAAACCCCAACCCGAATCAACCATCTGCGTCTAGACTCAACAAAATCAACCATACCCCCGTGGGGATAGCGTTGTTTCCCAGCCGGCAACGCTCCAACAAGCCACCACGGTGAGCAAGTCACAATGTAACAATAAAATAGAGCTAATTACCAGATATCTTTAATGATCTGTACTTAGTTTGACAACAAACCCCTCTATCATGAACTAATCTATTTATGTGTAACTGGAATAAACAGTCTGATAAGATCCTGACATAAACAAACGTAGAATGTAACAAAAATGGCCCAACGGCTCGTTTATTAGAATAATATATAAAAATGAAATGTATGATATACAATATGGTAAACTGCCAATAAGCTTAATATAAACTTTCTGAGTTTAAAAATAAAGAATGACTCTCACATTCTTAGAGTTAGAAAATAATAAAGCTCAATTTCGTAGTCCGGCTTAGGCGCCGCCACTGAATAATGCAAATTGATAGAAATAAGCTAAACATGTAATGGATAGTTAAATGTTGCGACCCTACACACACATATATATATATATATATATATATATATACATATCTAATAAAATGTAACTTTCTAACGATTCCCTCATAGTTAAATTTAATATAAACAACATAGACAAAAACATATAATTGAACTTCCTCTCTATACTTCCCAACTCGGCGTAAAGATATTAGCCTGCCAACTTCAGATACAAGAAATTATTTTAGCAGCCCTGATAGTTCCGCAATCTAACTCTCGACCAAAAAGATCACCAATACACTTAAATACATTAAAGTTAATTCATAGCAGCAAAATTAGTTTAAATTACAAGTCCGTTAAAGATATTATCAACTAACGACTTTGGGTAACGAACAACCATTTTAGATCATAAGTGAAATAATATTTTAAATCGATTAACTCTATATACAGTCGTATCTAATAAAAAAACAGGATTTAGTAAAACCTAAACCTAATTTATAGTGTCCCGCCATTTGTGGCGACTCTACAAGCTCTATCATGAAATAATAATTACATCAATGTATATACTGTAACACCCCCGTTTCTGTGTGTCGACCGCGGGGGCCTAGAGATCTGTCAGGATGTATCTTACCGAGGAGAAGGGTTAACCCTATCCCTATCCTTAAAACCTAACTAATAGGGTTCATAGTCAACAAAAAGAAAGAGTGTGCTTAGTGAGTAAAGAATATATAAAAACCTGGTAAGAAACCAATACCCAGAACATGCGATTTGGAACAATTGCAGAACCCGTCCCCACGGTCAACCTCAACAATATATAAACATTCCCCTAATTCAATTTTACCAGACAAAATTATTAGAAGCGGGTTAACGTTATACCTAAGGATAAATAAGTAGAGGAAAAATAGAGTAAGTTGACAAGATTCGCAAAATGAGTTGTCTATTAGATATTCGAAAAATATATGAACAACAATTGATACGAAAGATCCCAAAAAAGGGAAAAATAATGTATAAAATATTTTGTGATCACAATAGCATGGTCTCATTAGAGGAGCGCATTAATTTTTTAGTGATCACCATCACAAATTTTGTTAACAAAAATACAAGTTAGATACGTACTTGTTAGCCAGAAAATAACAATATAAAGCTCATGAATTAGATCTCCACGGAATACTCATATGCTTTACATAAAAATCAAACTTATTAATATAATTATCTCTACATCTCTCCATCCCAACAAAAAGGAAAAACATGTATTACGTCGATTTACCTTAGACATATTATTATTAATATTCTTATATTGATTACAAGGTTGAGCAATCCACATTTTAGTTGCCAACGCTCAAAATAATTACCATCAATAAACAAAGTTATTATGGCGGTTATTAATTACCTCTACACCAGCGCTGATGGCTCCCAATAAATTAAGTTTATAAGTAAATATTGGAGAAAATAACATCAATAGCACTACTTTCTAGTCAAAGTCCAATAACTCAAGTTAAATACAATTGAGGGGCCTAAAAGGAAAGGGATACAACTGGCATTTTTGTGAAAAATCAGTTAAGTGCATAAATCCAAACTAGATACACCAAAGTAGATAATGGCAAAGGGATACAACAAAATTCCCACTCAGTGCTGCTCTCTGGTGACTTGAAATTATACTGTTTGCAGAAACCTTCATCTGCTTATAAGCAAAAGGGTATAAGCTCACTTGTATCTCTCTGCCATTAATACTCTTATCTATCGTCAAACAAATTGCCACCCTTTCAGATTGATTTTGTCAAAAATCATATCAAGTCATTCCCAAAATTTAAGTCTCACTACTCTAGGAAAAATAATCCTAATAGACAGTACTTGGATTCTTCACTTAGTGTCAACAAAATGTTTGAGCTATATTTAGAGACGTGTCAAACTGAAGGAAAATTACCAGTGAAACTTCATTCTTATAGGATTATTTTCAATACTTGCTTTAATCTAAGCTTCCACAAACCTTACAGCGATACATGTACCACATGTGATACATTTAACAACACAATCAAAAATGCAACTGTTGAAGAAGATAGAAAAGAAAGTGCCACGTTAAAAGAACTTCACTTACGTAAGGCTGACTCAGTAAGAACGGCCAAGAAAAATGCTAGAGAGTTAGCAAGCAAGTCACCAAGTCGTGTTGCAATTTGTTTTGATTTATAAAAAACACTACCAACACCTCTGTTGACATGCAGTAAAGTGTATTATATGCGTCAGCTTTGGGTGTATAATTTTGCTGTACATGATCTTGTGATAGGAAAAGCAAATATGTTTATGTGGTCAGAAACTGAAGGTTCAAGAGGCTCTCAGGAGATAATGTCTTGCCTTCTGAGGCTTATCACAGACCTTTCACCCACAGTTAACCATATAGATGCATTTAGTGACAATGCAGGTGGGCAAAACAAGAATAAGGATATTGTCCAATTTTGGTCTTATGTCGTCAGTAATACCCCTGTAGCATCGGTAGATCACCGATTCTTGGTGTCAGGACACTCCTTTATGGAATGTGATCAGGATTTTGCTGTTATCGAAAAGGTAAAGAGAAAAGGTTCTAATGTTTTTGTTCCTGATGACTGGTGTTCAGTGGTTTCCAAAGCCAGCAGAAAATTCAAAGTAAAAAAGATGGAACTCAACGACTTTCGATCAATCCAGACAATGAGGATTCAAATGAAAGATAACATAGTTGGTATCTGAAAAATGCAATGGCTGCATTTTTAAAAGTCCACACCATTTTCACTCTTCTACAAAGAGACTTTAAATGAAGAAATGCTTTTTGAACGGCTTGATTTAAAAAAAAAAAGTTCTGGCAGACCACCCACCATTGAGCTAACTTCACTCTATGAAACTCCACTAAACATTAAACTATCAAAGTTCAGGAACCAAATGGAACTGCTCCCATTCATTCCTCCAATTCACCACAACTTCTACAAGTCACTGCCCCGTGATGTAGAACGAAGTGAAAAGAAAACCTACAGGAGCTCAAGACACAACACGACAAGGAAACATGAATGAAAGTGAAGAAGAAATCGAGGACAACGATGATAACATTTTACAATCAGACTATGATGAATAGAAAAAAAATCATACAAAATAGAGGTGTCCCATAATGATTAAACTTAGGCTCCCCATTATTTTATGTTTCAATAGGAAAGTAGAGAATAAAATAATTTTCAAGAATTTTGAGGGGATAATTTTTTCAATAATTATTTTTAGTTGTAGCACTTTTGTAAAACTTCTTATTTTTAGTGCTTAAAGTAGTTTCGTATCAATAAAAATGTGATAAAATGCAGTACTTTTATATATTAACTGGCACAAACCCTTCATAGCAAAGGGGTACAAGTGTACATGTTGGAGGCAGAATGGGTATAAGTGAAAGCAAGGGTTTAAAGGATTGTATGATATACTAACAAGATGAAGATATAAATTGGTTTCAACTACATGAAAAAACAGCTAAAGTATGCAGATTTCCACATAAGTATACACACCAAACCAAATTTTTACTCAGAATTTACAATAACCAACCAACTTTGAAGCCATTTTTCTCAGAAGTAAGAAAACTGCACTTGTACCCCTTTCCGTTTAAGCCCCTCAATTGAGATCAAGATTAAGTCCAAAAGAAAATATTATTATTAACAACATTACTAGCGCTGTTTTCTAGTTAGAGTTCAATAAATCAATTCATTAAGCCAAAAAAGAATGCTGAAACGAAAAAGATTACTTGCCGAAAAATAATTTTGCTTACATTGTTATTAATCTCAGACACCTTAGCTTCCCCTAGCAATTATCGAAGCCAGTCCAAGAGTGCATCTCTACTCACACGATCACTCTTTTATACGGTTTTAGCACAGTCCACAGAACACGGAATGAGGGGATCACGAGGGGAGGAAAACAAAGAACATAAACAAGGGAGGGGGGGGGGGTGTATCTACACGCTTCCTGACTGGAGTAGAAACAAAACTGGACACTAGCTGAAGAATATATTCTTTTCTACTGAAAGTCTTTGGTCTGGGAATTTTTGTAACTGAGCGTTGAATTGGCGCGGCCTCAGTATTTTGTTGTCAGTCGTTGAGTTCGGGCGTGTTTGTAGCGGCGGGTTGATCGAGTGCGTAGTCGGGCCAACAGCGGTCGGTGTCCGTTCAATTGGGTAAGTCTGTTTGTTATTGACTTGGGTATCGCTAACTTGTGGCTAATGCTACAAGGGAAAGATGACATTAACACTTGTGTGGGTTCGTGATTGATGTTAGACTTGTCTTTTAAAAGGTTTATTAATACTACTGTACAATTACAAATGTGATGTTAAAAGGGAAACTAAAATGAAGACCTTAGTGAATATAGAGAAGCAAGTGACCGAACATTGTGTTATGAGGTTTACCTAATGGCCTGTTTGACTATTAGGTGGTCCCTGCATGGTCGTTGAACCTGGTTCCCTGGGCTCAAGTGGCAGCCCCGACTGGTACTTGGTGAACCCGATGACTTAGCTTGCGTGGCTCCTTGACAAGCAGCGTGACCTCCTAGCTTACGATATTCTTTCGTAGTCAGCCCCGAGGAGCTCAAGACCACCCCTGTTAACTGGGCCGCTGAGCTGGTTCCTCGATCAGAACTGCTGACACCTCCTTTTGCGTCAGTTCCTCTAGTTTGCTTGTTTATTGATTCATCATAACAGTTCTCGTAACAATTGTTGTGTCATTCGCCACCCCAACATAAAATGTTTACACAAACATACCTTCCAATTGAGGCCATTCGATGACAATACTAGCATTAAGGAGCTTGCTATTTAACAGCTGCAAAATAAATTAACAAGAAAATAAGTTTAAACTATATAATATTTTACAAAATTCAAATCCAAAGTGTCCTTCCTTCGGATGCTGACTAGTTCAGTTTAACTGGAATATATTTACTCAGTAACCCACGTAATCTTTCCATGTGCAAGATGACTGGAGCTCACATGACTACGCTAAGAAACTAAATCATCAAGTGGTTGAAACAGGAACTACTTTAATGCTCGGGAAAAAATAAAATACCTTGAGAGACAAAAGTACCAAAGGTAAATCATGGTTTTACCTAAGCCAACAAACAGATAGTTGACTTCATCCTAGAATTTAAAAGTTTTAATAATTCCTAACAAAAATTTTTTGAAGGCATTGAATTAATTACGGGGTGACCTGGCGGTCTAGGGGTAAGGTGTCAGACTTCTATGCTGGTGGCCGTGGTTCAATCCTCGGTCCCGGCAAAGATTTATTTGATTACCAAACCCTTCCTTCACCTCTGACAAGACATCTTGAGAATGTGGGGAATGCCAGGCCTCCACCATGGTTCGGATTCCACGTTAAATTGTTAGGTCCTCCATTTCATCTCACAATCACCCTACCATTACTCATTAGCGTAAGTGCGTATAACCCGAACGGGTAGTAAGACGCGGTACTAATAATAATAATAATAATAATTAATTACGCCGAAAAAGAATTTAGAGGAATAAATATATATGAACTCTAACTAAAAGGTGTCACCTCGTAAGAAGGAAGGTTAAACAATGATTAACCACAATTACTAAACACAGACTTATATAGTATAAACACCTGGCCACATGTTCAGTGACAGAAGAAAGGGGAAGAGGGAGTGAGAGAGTAGAGTTTGTGAAATACGTGGAGGAGACTAGAATGATCTACCTGAACATGGAAAGAAGTAGAAAAGGTTAAAGGGGTGGGTAGACCTCGTTTCAGTCAGTTTGATCGAGTGAGTGTGGTTGGAGGTGGTGGCCAGGCGTGAGGAAATAATAGTTCAAATGGGTTGGAGGGTATGTGTTACACCACTGATTTGTTTTGTTACTTGTAACTTGTTACACACCAAACCACCTGTCCAACACAATTTAGTCAGATAATATTATACAATCATTACGAAAAATATATTAAATATTTTAGTTGTTGTTTACATTCTGCTAAGGCTAAAATATATTTAAAGTTGGCTACTAGCTATAAGTTTACTTTCAAGAATAAGTTATATAAAACAATATATTAAAAGTTTGATAACTATAATGAAATAAAGTAACTTACAACTTTATTAATTTTGACTGAAAGAATAACTTAGTGTAGTTTATTTCTTCGCCACATTTTTTACAACAATCCCCACACAACAAGAATCAACATCCCAAGGCGTCACGCTGGGGTGAGAGGGGTCTCAACATCTACAATGTTGTGGAACTTTTGAAGGTTGGGGATTTTGTAAGGATTCGAAATCTTGAGTTGGGATATTATTGAATGACTGTGTACCATAGTACTTTGGACTATGAAAGTTTTTATTTGGCACCTCGTTTTACTACCTGTTCAGGCTATACGCTGATTATGAAAGTTTTAAATACAGCGTTGTATAGACAAATTTTAAATTTCTCAACTGTCAATCCCTAATCTTCAAGAGTTCCCAAATTCATAGCTCATCAAACATTGAAAGAGAAACCTCTGTAGTATATTGTGTAGAAAGCTTAGTTAATTAAGTTGGCTAGTAGAGCCTACTAGTTTCAAAGATGATACTACTACTAGCCTACAATGCACTAGCATTAATCTTTAAAATGATTAGGTAATGTTTCAAGTTGATCACTTGATAAAGGCCGGATTTTTTACAAGCCACAGCTTGTTAGTTTTCTAACAAACAAAATAAATAACACTTGTAACTTGAAAAACCAATCATTAAAAAATATCTTTGCCTAAAACCTCAAACCAAGTCCCAATTATCACCTCAAATTTCACCATTTTCCTGGGGAGAGCTCCTCCTGGCCCTGCTATTAACGGGTTGGTCACTTGGGAATTTCCTAAATTTCAGAATGCCTTGTGTTGGGAAAGTCACTGTCTCACCCCAACCCCCCTCTCCCAAAATATATTTAATATGACGCCCCTGTCAACACTACACTTTTATTTTTGTTTGAAAATTAATGCTAACAACATTTAAAACTCAAAGGCCCCAAAACAAAATATATACAAAATTAATAAAACCAAAATTTCTACTAATGTAGCTTGTAAGAATGTCTATATGGAAACAAATAAATAAAAAGTGTCAAGACGCAGCCTTACAAGCTTAAAACTAATCAATGCTTTCCATATATTTTATTAACACATTCATATATTTTAAGATACATTTATGTATCCCATATATTCATACAAATTAGCAAACTATGTCAAAACGCCACATTGCCTTGTATGTGTGTAAGAGGGACATATGTGTATGAAAGTTTCTCTCTATTACACAATGGTGTGCATACAACAAATCAAAAATGTATACAACACATAATACCGGTGTCTGTCCAGTTTATATATAGCACACTATTAAAACACTGTTAACAAGAATATAGATACATTATGAGCAAATAAACCAAAAATCAAATTACTAAACTACTTTAAATTACCACATTAAACTACCTTTACATATATTAGGTTTCATTTATATTAGTTGAGATACCATTGTAATTCTTTAAATAAAATGAATTGCTATTACTAGAAATCGACTTATAGCCAATAACTGTTGGGGTTCCTTCAAACAAAGATGTACAGTAACTAAAATAAATATACACACCAGTAATTTCTCATATGCAATGTACTACATTACTAGCGCTCTTGCTGATGATTTTTTCTACTTCTCTCTGGCGGAATATTATAAAACTAAACCCTCTTTTCATCATCCTCAATCTATTTTTGAATGTATTTGTCAATACCATTTATTTTATGTTTTCCTTTCTTTACTCTTAAGATAAGTCCATAATAATTCTTGCACTTTTTACCCTTCATTTTTTTGGGGGGGTGGGGGAGGGAAGAGGGGGCAGGTTGTTGGGTCACTTTGATTTGGGGGGAGGGGGAGTGGGTGTATGTGCTCAGGCCCCTTAGTGTTTGTGCCTATGAATTAAAAAAAAAGAGAAAACAAATCTCATTTAATAGTAGCAACACTACTTTAATTAGGTTAATTTGATTTATTAATATGATTGTTCTTTGTTTTACCGTCAATGATTACAACTGCTTTAAAACAAAGAGGAAATATTAAACTTTGAATTTTTTTTATTGAGAACTAGGTCTAGCTTAACAATCATGCCAACAATAATATCAGATCTGAATAAAAACAAAATTTTATTAATTAGTACATGCAGGTAGTACATCTTAAATTATATAATTTTTATGTTTCAAAAGATTAACGTTGTTTTTAAATATCATATCTAATACAGCAAAGAGGTTAGGCCAATTTCTACGAATAAAATAAAATCAATTCAAATTATATTTTATTCAGTAGGTTTAGTTAAATAACGTATTTTTCTTATGAAACGCGCACTGTACACTATGCACTTTCAATCACTTATACAATCGTAGTGATTGATATTAAAACAAAGAATATTCTTTAAAAACAAGCAAGTATATACACCACAAGGCATTTCTGACATTTTCACAGAAGCTAATTTTGGTTGGCTCTGTTAACTGGTGTTTAGTCCTCGCATTTTAATGTGCTATTACGATAATAGTCTATTTTAATGTCCTTGCATAATACTTTTATAGTTTAAATTAGATAATTTTTAGAGCTTTGCATTGTTCACTATGTACACCATCTATCACTTATTATAAGCCCCATTGTAGTAAACCATGTGTTTCAACTACTTGCGCATAATAATAAGCCATTCGCGATTAGACTTTTGCTATGAATAAATATAAACCGATCACCATAGCTCAATTGAGGGCCAACACCATGGTGTTTTGTGAATACAACTCCATCCTTACTATCAGTCATGAGCTATGAATTTATATTATATATCCATACAAAATTACTATTAGGCCTAGTTATTGCCATCAGATAAAATTAGTTTTGTATCACCTTTTTTGTTTCATCATGCTGTGATATAAATTTGGTTGGTTGTTACGTTGGCTATTTACGTCACGTGACTGGGAGAACGCGCATGCGCATTTTAATCTTTCGGCCATATTGGTGTGTTTTGCTATTTCGTGGGTTTGTTTTTGGAATTGAAGGTATACATTTGAATTATTGTTTTGTCGCATATTACAATGTATTTTATATTACATACACCAACATCTTAATACATATCATTTGCAAAGCATTGGGGGGAGAGGCATATCATTATTTAAAAACGAAAATCCTTTAATAGGTTTGCTAATTTGGTTCTATGTAGGTAGGGCCCCTGAGCTGGAGCTAGAATTGGCAATTGTACACGCAACCCTTAGTTGTCAAAACAATAATTTCAGGATAATCTGGATATGTGTATACTACATCACATTGAGTAAATACAACATGTCCATCGGTCCTTTCCCGTAACATCACAGTCTTTGTTTTATTAGGCATATGTTAGTGAAATAGTAGACAAATTGTTACAAGTTAACTGTGGCATTTCATCAATGGCATCTATGCTTTTGAAAATATTTTGTTTTTAACTAGCAAAGATTTTCAACACACCTTTGAGGTTCTGACTAGGAAACTAACCTCTCAAATTTTAGGTATTTACTACAAGTCTCTGATGCCGAGATCATGATCAACTTAAAGTTAACTTAAAGTAAAGGATCTCCTCCTGTGTTTAAATGGAAACGACCATGATGCAGTTAATACCGGGATCACAATCATCTTAATTTTTTTTTTATTTATTTATTTATTCAGAAGTTGTTTACAAAAAGAGCCAAGATCGGCTCGTATGCATATAAACATCCTAATGTAGGCGTGGTTAATTCACTAACTAGATACATACATTTAGGAAAGTGAGGTCTATTAGTTAACTTACCTTCACCTCTGACAAGACATCTTGTGAATGTGAGGAATGCCAGGCCTCCACCGTGGTTCGGATTCCACGTTAAACTGTAGGTCCTTCATTTCATCTCACAATCACCCTACCATTACACATTAGCGTAAGTGCGTATAACCCGAACGGGTAGTAAGACGCGGTGCTAATAATAATAATAGTTAACTTAACGTAAGAGATGTCCTGGGAGGTCTTTTACTTTATGTGAATGTTACTTGAAGGGTATCACGTTATCTAGTCAGCCAGTCTTTATGTGAGTGATTTCAACAGGGTTATTTATTAATTCATTTGTTGGTTTTAAGACCAAGGTCTACTTTTTAGCTTTAGTTCTAGTGACCGGACACTTAATTAAAATAAGTGCTAGTATCATATCATTATAGAACGTTATAGAACAGACTTAATTCAAATATTGTAAAGAAGTTAAAACCACAATGCTTTAATTATATAAAATGGTATAATGTTTTGCTTTAAAAAAAAGATCCTTTTTATTAAAATATAGATCAACTAACACTATCATCTTTGTAAAAGCATTATATGTTGAAAACTGTAAACATTCACAGATCCTATACACTAGGCCTAATACAAATAGTAGAAATCACAGAACATAACACATACTCTAAAATGGAAATGTTTGGTTCAAACTTTTATGTTAAGTTACATGAATCGTGATCACACATGAGTCAAGTTAACTTTAAGTGAACATTACGTTAAGTTGATCGTGATTTCGGCTTGACTCGTGTGGCTTGTGACCACCCTTTTTTTGGCGATAGTATGCTTAATCGGTCCCATTTTTGTCAATTTATATCTTAAAATATCAAAATTATTGATATTATCTGTAGGCCTACATTATTCCAAACATAAAAACATATAAAATCAATTGAACCAAAAAGAAGCAATGTCATTACTCATCACAAGAATCCCTTTACTTATCATTTAAACCACAATGTTCAACCTATATTTGGAAGCCAGAAAGGGAATAATGCCTATGCACCTTACCTTTATAATACACTGTATTTTACTTAAGGTAGCAAATCATTAAAAATTTAATACCTACACTATACTCTCAAGGAAATGGCACATTGAATAATACTACAATTGTGTATTCTTTTAATCATCTTATTTTGGGAATGGTGCACACTGAGGGTGAGATTCTTTAAAATTTTTCTATGTCATTATAATGGTACATTTTTATATTTTTTAGAATCCCCACACACAACAACAAAAACAAATTTCCAATGATAACAAAATAAATACCGTAAGCTACTGTATTATTATTATTAACACCGCGTCTTACTACCCGTTTGAGTTGTATGCACTTACGCTAATCATTGTGTAATAGAAGGGTGATGTGAGATGAAATGGAGGACCTACAATTTAACATGGGATCCGAACCACTGGGGAGGCTTGGCATCCCACACATTCACAAATTGTGATTAATACACATCTTGTCAGAGGTGAAGGAAGGGTTTGGCAATTAGATAAATCTGTGTCGGGACTTGGGATTGAACCCCTGACTTCCAGCACAGAAGTCTGACACCTTACCCCTAGATCGCCAGGTCACCTAGGCTACTGTAAAATCATCCTGTAAAATTAAAAAGAAATTAAAGGAACATCACCTGATTAAAGCGGTCTTCAAAATCCCACCATCCAATAGTAATTTAACTTATTTATTAATACACATTAACTGTTTACAAGTATAACCTTTTATTTAATGAGAAGCCTAGACCTAATTATTGTAAGTGAATCAGTATTGTTTTATTATTTTGATCAAAACACTTTGTTTATCTTCTACTGAAACATCCAGAAATAGACTGCAATACATTTCGATATAAACTGGAAAAGCTATATCAATTATTGTGTCTCAGAGATATTTTGGTGCATGATTTTGTTTGGCGCACAATATTGATAATATTTATAACTAAAACTAAACTATACCAACCAAGCTTAACCTAGGTAACCTTTTATGCATAAAACTTTTTTTTTTATGAAATGTTGTTTTTAAAATATCTTATGAGAAGTAGGCTAATTGAAGGATCAAGATAGCAATAGGTGGCCTAATAGTATAGGAATCTATCTAGAACCATGCTTCAAAATACTGTGAATGGGATTTGTGAGCTTATTCATGAATACTGAATGTAGTGCCAGGGGTGCAGAATATGTTCAGATATCCCATATTTCTCCAGAACATAACATTTTCATAAACAATTTCCCCGAAAACCATAGCACTCAAAATAAAACATTGAATATTTTATAGAGACTGATGGGATTAAGGATTATTACCTACTACATAGTTAGAAAAATTCAAATTTAAATATATTTTTAATCAATTATTTTTTAATACCTGCCTTATAAAAAATTTAGTTGTCTCCCAGAAATGGCAACCTTCCCATTTCCTTGTGTGTATTACAAGTTGTTATTAATTGTTCATTGATAACAGTAGGCTTATTGGTACTAACAATTAATTTTACATCTTGAGAGTAAGAGGCAATGGAGTGTCATTCCGGGAGGCCTCGGTTTAATTGTTAATTTTCATAGACTTTTCGTTTTTTCGTAGACTTGCCACTACTGCAAGGTCTTTCACTATCAACCACACTAGGGGAAATACCATCACTATTTATGACTATGAGTTTTTCCTGATCACATAATTTATGTTTTACAAAACTTGCAATACTCTTTAGGTCCTTACTTCTAGGTTTTTCTTGTGGATGTTTATTAAATACGTGATATCCAAGTTTATCACATCTGCCACACCATTCACAATAACCACAGTTGATGTCTTGTTTGCTCTTAAAAATTGACATAATAAACATTTGTTTCACTAAACCATCTAATTTTGTATAAACATTTATCTATTGCACAATGTACAAACCTTAAAAGGTCCACTAAAAACAACAATTTCATAGTTACACAATTATTAAAAGCATGTCACAAGTTTAAATAAACTGTGCTCACATCACCATGTAATTAGGCTGCGATATAACAGGTGACTGAATTCAAACTAAAACAAAACATTGCTCACCCTTCCCTACCCTCCACCGCCTGCCCTCCATAGCTACCAAACACCCATGGTAGGGTAGGTTACTGATGACTTATCACGCCATTAGCCAGGTTGACTTATTATATTTTTACTTTGCCTCTTATCTCAACCTCTAACTTTTTATCTAGAACTGTGACACATTATCTTAACCCTTAGACACCACAACTTTTTGTGCTTACAGCAACACAGCCTCACTGTGGCACATACTTATAGTGTCGGTGTTGCGTGTCATCGGCTTTAACTTTTCATACAAATGAAACTACAATATCAGAACCAGAATGTACTAAAAACGTCAACAACCTTGTTGAACTTTTTCCTGCCCAAAATTTCCTCAGGACTGCTTTAATTTCCCCCGAACCTCGTTTGTGTGTTCAGACATATTCTGCACCCCTGTGTAGTGCAACATATTTAAGAATCCCAGAATTTAATGAAAGATATGTTATTGACGCATACAAGGTTAGGTTTGGGATAGTTTAAATAATAATAAAAATGTTAACTATCTCATATCAAAATAATTGTTGTGTAATGTTTTGACATTCTTTTGAGTATTTACATTCTATATCTAGGATAGTTTATTACTGTTCAAATCTATGAATTAGGTGAGTTTTCTTAGATTTTTTAAACAATACAAAATTATTTTACAATTTATTAATTTTGCTAGTATTGGAAACTTGCTTTTTTGTGTTTATTGATGGTTTAAAAATATCAAATTTATCATTAAATATGACAGAAAAACAAAAAAAGAATCTCAGCCTCGGCGCACACTGTTCCCAAAACGTTTACAACACTTAAAGAACCTGCCAAAACCTAAATCTAGGTGTAAACATACTAGAGGAACACTTGGTTTGACTCATGATCCCTTACAATATTTCAACTTTCATCTTATACTATGAAAGTCAAATCCTCTGTATTCAAATATTGAGTTATATTCTAATTTTTTAGTGAATGTACATTATTTAAACTTAGAATATATATTATACTGTATTTTTAAATTCTAAGACTCACCAAAAATTTTCAGTTCACCAACAGTAAAAAGGCTTTGATTTTGAGAAAATAAATAAAAACATAATGCAAGAATACCTTATAACTTATCTTAAGAAATATAATTACTACATTATTCACTTTACTAACAACAATAGCAAGGCATACAACCAGAATGAGTAGTAAGATGCAGTTCTAGTAAATAGGGTTTCTTAGAATCAAAGTAATACAGTACTTTATTTTAATATTTGACTTCTGGTGGGTGTGTCTGTATGTATTTTTATCAGGGTTTT
Source organism: Timema douglasi (assembly GCA_901482245.1). Classification (NCBI taxonomy): domain Eukaryota; kingdom Metazoa; phylum Arthropoda; class Insecta; order Phasmatodea; family Timematidae; genus Timema; species Timema douglasi. The sequence goes on along the minus strand of CABEEJ010000722.1, from coordinate 128,028 downwards.
AATTCAATTTCAATGAATCCCTGCGTGAGTTTGCTAGGCGTTAAATACTGAATGTGCACTTGATTGTTTTTGATTAGATAAGAAAAGTATAGTTAAACACTTAAAAGAAATTTTTCTGTTGCATAAGAGAGTGAAGTGCGGTCGATGAAGATGATTATTGATCATTAATAAAGTTTCACTCGTTTTGATGACCTCTTGGTCTAAGGTACCACTCTTTTAATAGACTGGCTTGCTAATGATGGGGAGATTGGAAATTTAATCTCACTCGAGTGTACCAAGGGTGGTTTTTTGTATATTGTTTTCCACTCTCCCTCCATGATGATTCAGGTTAATTTCATTTAAATTCAACCTTCTTCATCCCTAACCCTTTAGCATAATTAATACATATCCGTTCAACCCAAACGGCCATTAAAAAGTGGTGCTAATAATAAAGATTCAAAACTAGATCTGTGTCATTATCTTACTTGCCATTGTGCTGAATCCCTTTTTACGTGGAATTTTTTGAGAAAATTCATTTGCTGGTTTATAATATGTTTGGATTATTATGGTTCTGGTGTTGTCAGATCTCAAGTTGCTCTGTCTATAATATAAATAAAGCATTGGTCATGCAATTTTAGAGATTTTTCAATAATATTTGTGTACTGTAAAATTAGTATATTTTTTTTAATTGTTCTAAAAAGTATGGTTCTTGGTCTTCATCCTCAATATTATATTCGGGTATCATTTTTCAAATATATTTGATATTACATTTAACCCTAGTTGATGAAAAACCAACATTTTATTAGGCTAAGTTGTAGTTTTTTTTAAAGTTCAAATGCTCTTTACTGAATTGTTAAAATTCTTCTATATTTTGTCTTTTCTAATGCAATACATTTAATATTTAATTATGTGAAAAAGTTATTGGTGAATGTTTGAGTCTCATTTGGAATGCCATCATATCAACTGCCAGTAACAGCTAAAATATGCATCAAAGCTTTAAGCACGGGTAGATAGAGGGTTGTGTTACTTTAATATTTCTAGGTTATGTTCATACTTATTATTTTGTCATTAATTGATTTGTATCAACATTATGGTTGTACGGTATTACCAATATATAGGTCTACATAAGAAAAAATCATATTCCAATTAGTCTAATAAAAAATTGATCTTATTGTATGCATGTCTGGGCTACATCACTCGTAGCCCAGTTTTGCGGAAAAATTAGCCAGCACCATTATATCGGTGCCCAGGGGAGGCTCTTTCCATGGTGCGATGAAATGAGGTGATGGTGATATAAAACACACCCTGACCATAAAACCTGTACGAATTTTGAGGCGGCTTAGATCCTGTTGGGGCATACCTAAAGAAAGAGTAAAATCTAGTGTATACATCTGGCACTCTGGGCATACATTTTATAGAACACCATTTTGTTTTTGGCAGACACGTGCAATGGCCAAAATTATTGATTTTTTTAAATTGGCTGTTCTTGTCAGTATACCTAAACAAAATATAACTTGTTTTTTGAATTCCTTATGAAATTAAGACTATTTTTACGCTGGGACCTTTGCCTGTAAACATTTAAGTAGAGAAAAAAAATCTTGATTCTTAAAGATTACATTGTATTATAATGCATTAAATTATGATAAAAGATAATCACATACTTTACATTGTTTTTTTTTTTGTAAACACCTCATCTCGGTAACGGCTCAGGTTATATACGCATACAGAGTGCTAATACTTATTTATAATACATATTCATGAATGTCACCAGGGTTCTCCCCAGAAAATTTTGCCAGCCGGGTGGCATAATGAAGTAGCCGGGCGGAGGGAGTGTAACACCTTGCAATATTTTATTATATTTTAGTTACAGTTTTGGTGACCTGGCGGTCTAGGGGTAAGGTGTCAGACTTCTGTGCTGGCAGCCGGGGTTCAATCCTCGGTCTCGGCACAGATTTATCTGATTTCCACCGTGGTTCGGATTCCACGTTAAACTGTAGGTCCTCCATTTCATCTCACCATCACCCTACCATTACACATTAGCGTAAGTGCCTATAACCCGAACGGGTAGTAAGATGCGGTGCTAATAATAATAAGTTACATGTTTAAACTAAAAACTTCAATAAACAGTCATAAAAAATTAAATTTAACAATAAAGTTACTTTATATTTAAAAAGTAGATTGTTTAATAACTAATTATTTTTTTATGTTAGAATACAGTTTAGAAAAAAAATGTTTGTTCTTATATGTTGTTTATTTAACTCAAGATTGATATTTGATAGACCTACATTAATTCTATAAACACTTCTTCTTAAAGGCCCAGTTGCCCGCAGTTTTTTTTATAGTCAAAGTCGGTTGGATTTGGTCCCACTAGTGAAATCCATTCATCCAATACTGTTTCTAGCCTGTGGCCTGGGTCAGTTTTTTTATTCAAGCCATATATTTAACATTTTCCACTACTGGCTGGCTAGGCCTGTCGTAGCTTAATATGCCTTATAATCTAACATAACCCAACATAATCTCATTTATGGAATTTCATCGCAAACTTGCAAATATACAATAAAGTAATGTTCAGTGAACTCTGCATTACCAAGTCATTGTGACAGGAGTAACTTCACTGTAGGTGCTTTGGATGGTTTTGACCACAAAGACGCAAGTCTTTAAGGTCTTCGAGGAACACATGATACTGTAATTATCTTATTTCAGGAAGCTCCAAACATTACTCCCACTAAACCAAAACTGTCAACAGTAGTTTATAATAAACTTGGAAAAATTGTTGATACTTTACTTCCATGTCAGCAGGTTAGAAATTATTGCAAGTCATCAATACTTGTGAATATTCCACCAGATTTCAAAATCGATGAAGAGGCTAGAATTTACCATGTGATGAGATCAAGAAGGAAGAGACAGTAATAAGTATGTTGCAAACTGCTGGTGGATTAACAAACCAAAGTACAATGACATGGTCTCGCATTCGTGCTATCGTCTCAAATGCTAATGTTCAGCTATAGTTAGTTCTCTCCCAATAGAGCCTTACCCAGTGACAGCATATGATACTGTGCACTGATGTATGAAGAATAAATGCAGTTTGTTATGTAGCATTTATGCTCCAAGTAAACAAAATGGGCAAGTCAATCATAATACACTTACCCAATCTCACCGATCAGGCCAGGCAACTCGACTTCATAACACGTCTAGTAACAACAACCCGTGAACAACTATCAGCGCCGAGCCAAGTGCCGCATCTTGCCGCTAGAGACCACCATCCTGCTCAATTCCACCCAACATCAACAACAAGAACATGCTAGAAAGGGGTGGTAACCGCCACTCCTTGCCAGAAGAAAATTGACGTTTCTAGTGCCGCGCGCATCCCCCTTCCTGTGTGTTTATCTCAGTGATCCCCACCTTTTTGTTAGTTCCTTCTCGATTGTTCGATGAGTGTGCACCATATAAAGAACCGTCTGTCAAGTGAGAGACTACTCTTGGATTAGGTTTTGACACTGTAGGATGAAGCGGGAGGCTTCCATGACATATTAATTTAATGTAAGATGAAATTCTTTTTTGGCGTAAACTCAAAATATTATAAACTATTCAAAATTCCATTTTGGTCATTCCTTTGTTTTAAAATGTAATTATTTAGATCTGGTATGAATCTTTGTTCTTTTGCAGAACAGTCAATTTAACTTTATTTATTTTGCTTGCGAGTTGTGTTAAATATGAGTTTAGGAAATATTAATGTGGGAAAGTTGTTTATAACGTTAGGTCAGCACTTTTCAAATGTGATGAAAGTTTGACAGTTATACTTATCAATTTAACGTTATTTATTTAGCTTGGGAGTTGTGTTGCAATATGAGCTTAGTGTATATTAATGACATGATGTCAAATTTAAAATGTTAGGAAAGTTATGCGTTACGCTTGTCAGGGATAAATATACTATTAATTTTATTTATCGTACTTGTAAGTGTGTCTCAGGATTAGCTAAGTAATGATTTACTTAGGAAGGTTAGGTAACTGGAGTATTCCTATACATTCACAATTTAGTGCCTTTTGCGTTTTAATGTTACTTAGGTATAAACAATGAACTTTAAACTATTTAACGAGTATGTTGTATTTTCGCAACGAGTATAGAAATGTGTTATATTGGAGAAATCTTCTATAATATTAGAGATTGTCTTACTCAAAGTTAATAATTCCAGGCGTTGATAGTAAATTCACATAATGGTTCCATGGTATCTAATAAATTATTAGAAAAAGGAAAAAGAGTAAATGTTTATTAAATATTTTTTTCTTTTGAATGATATCGATTGTTATTGTTGAGCTTAGTCAAGGTCATTCTACTACTATTGTATCTATGAGGAACTTTAAGATTATTTCAAAAGATATGCATTGTTCTATAATAAAATTTGGCAGAAATTAAACCTACATGCTCTTAAGACTTGAAATCTTTTACTATTGTAGTTACGTTATATTATCCCTAGGTTTAGTAATGTTTGATATCCAAACCCCTTTTTACTAAGTCTTCGTCCTCTTCGTGTAATATTAGGTATTCAGTGAAGGTGGACCGTGTTTTCCCGCTTCTAGGAGTGAGTTGCGTGCGCTGGAGACATGTTGTGTACCCAGCATTTGTTTAACACAAAAATAAGTTATTCACACTGCGCACTTCTATTAGTTGAATCTCCTTTTTTTTATATAACATTTAATATTTTTTGTATATGTAATTTGAACCCGTCTAACTTTAAAGCTTGGGTTACAGTTACAAGCAAATTCCAAGACCTTGTACTACCCCTTGTATCCTTCCATAATGGCTCAAATCCTACTTGCATGTATTGGAAAATACATAAAAAGCATTGGAATAAAAATAACCTCATTGACAGCCATGTGTTTGGTTCAAAAGTAGTGGACTGTGTCCTCAAAAATAACAATTATGTAAGGTCAGTAAAAGAAATGTTTATGCTAGCAGAAGTGGTAGATAGACATAAATGGAAAGCATTTTTGAGTACCATTGAGTTTGATGCCAGATTACCTATAAAAGTTGATGTGCTTAATTCTATGTAACACTCAACAATTGAAGATGCACAACTCAAGTTCCACTTGAGCTGATTGCAACATCATAAGAAACATTGAAATGGCTGGATGTTTTCACAGAGGAACAATGTTTTTTATTATTACTTAGCACCGCATCTTACTACCCGTTCGGGTTATACGCTTTGAGTACTAATTACGCTAATGGATTAGGAATTGGGAAGGTTTAATATAGAGGAAATGAACCCGCATTTGCGTGGAGGCAGAGTGGAAAACCATTTAGGAAAAACCACCCCCCAGTTTACCCGACCGAGATTCGAACCTCGATCTCCCCGTCCTCAGCAGTCGGGCTCAACACGACTAGCGCGTTAGCCAACTACGCCACTGAGGCGGGTAACACAAGAATGTTGATCAGTGTAAATATCTGGAGGGATTCTTGCATCTGATAAGTCTCATAAGAGCAGACAGGGTAGGGGACTGGAACCAATACCTATAAACTTACAAGGATTAACTTGCACAAGCTCTCACATTGAAATGTATCCTAAAATATAATGTTATGTGGTATACTCATGCTCTATGGTGTTGAAGATTAAACCATTAGCTCCAACAAGTTTTGGAAGTGATAAGTTTGGAAGTGGAGTGACTCATCACTCATGCCAGACCATTGCATCATTGAGCTATCTGAAGATGTGATTCTTACCGTACTTGCAAAAGCTGTCATACAAAACAATTCTGGTGCTGCAAAAAAACCTTGTTTCTTGTTCGTACTTTTGTAAATGTAAAATGTATTTTGACCATTGCTCTCCCCAGGTTCTTTTTGGCAGACACGCTACTCGGCTGATTTCACTGACCACCCGGCTCAAATTTGAGCGAGTTGTGTGGTACCAATATTGTACTGCTCATTTATCTCTGTAAATATTAAGCCACAAACATGTCATTGGTAAAGCATATGAAAGACCTGGTTGTGTTTCTTGCTTTCTTTTCCTCCCTTCTTTACGCTCTTACACTATTACCTCTGTTTAATCGCCGGCTGAGGTAGTGGTCAAAATGCTAGTCCGAATGAAAACTTCTTTCTTAACTTGATAGCAAGGGTTTTATTTGAGGGCACAGTTATTAGCGTTTTAAATGATAGTGTAGAATGGACATAACTTTTCTCTCATTCTCATTTGTTTGTTCTTTAGAATTTAGATGAATCATCATTATTGAAGGTGAAAGTTAGTCCATTGGAAGGGAGGGGTAGGAGACTACCGTTAGGTAGCGGCAAGCTGAGTATTATAACTCCACAAGCTAGTGAATAATGTAATATGTTGTAAACAATTGCACACACAGTTTGTCTAGGTCTTAATAAAGGTGCACAAATATAATAATCTCAATAAAGTAACATAAAAACCTACAATGAGTAAGAAGTTAAAGCGGAAAACATTAAGTTTCTTCAAGAAAAATGAAAGTAGGCAGTTGCATCAAATATTTTAAGAGCACAGTCTAACAATAATCTAGGTTCAAAACAAATAATGCTTAGATTTTCAACATCTGAACTCAAAGAATATTTTTCCAAATTAAGTGAAACTAGCTACCATTGAACTAGCATTACCTGTAAGCGCAGACTTTTTAAATTGATTTATTTAGCATCGTGTCTTACTACCCGTTCAGGCTATACACTTAAGTACTAATTAGGCTAATGGATTAGGAATAAGGAAGGTTGAATTTAGAGAAGTGAACCCACATTTCCATGGAGGGGGAGTGGAAAACTACTTAGGAAAAACTACCCCTAGTTCACCCGGGGTGTAAACACATAAGAATGTGAAAGAAGATTTTCTGCTCTAAAACGAATTAAAACCTGTAGAAGGAATTGCATAAAGCAGAGCAAACTAAATAATATAATGCTGATTTCGCTAGAGATACAACACCTTGGCTCAGTTAGTTGAGTGTCTGCCTACTGAGCTAAGGGTCCCGGGTTCGATTCCTGGCATGGCCGACAAATTATTCATTGGTGAAATATGGGTTTACCCTTCAAATTGATAAATTAACAGCAGGGAACTTGATGTTGTGCTTGTCCTCGATTATAAGGCATATTAAGCTATGACAGGACTAGCCAGCTTGTTGTGAAAGATATTAAATATATGGCTTGAATAAAAAACTGACCCAGCTCACAAGCTGGAAACAGTATTGAATGGATGGATTTCACTAGCGGGACCAAATACAACCGACTTTGAATATTAAAAAACCCTCTAAGAAGAAGTGTCTACAGAATTAATGTAGGCCTATCAAATATCAATCTTGAGTTAAAGCAACAACATATAAGAACAAACTTTTTTAAAAACTGAATTCTAATATAAAAAAAGAATTAGCTATTAAACATTTTACTTTTTAAATACAAAGTAACTTTATTGTTAAATCTAATTTTTTTTATGAATGTGTATTGGAGTTTTCAGTTTAAAAATGTAACTAACTATTATAAAATATTGCAAGGTGTTACACTGCCTCCACCCGGCTGGTAAAATTTTCTGATGAGAAGCCTGGTGACGTTCATGAATATGTATTATAAATAAGTATTAGCACTCTGTATGTGTATATAACCCGAGCAGTTACTGAGATGAGATGTTTAAAAAAACAATGTAAAGCTTGTGATTATCTTTTATTGTAGTTTAATGCATTGTAATACATTGTAATCTTTACCAATCATGATTTTTTTTCGCCCCTTAAATGTTTACAGGCAAAAGTACCAGAGTAAAATTAATCCTAATTGCATAAAGAATCCAAAAAACAAGTTATATTTAGTTTAGGTATAGTGACAAGAACAGCCAATAAAAAAAAATCAATAATTAACCCATTGCACGTATCTGCCAAAAACAAAATGGTGTTCTATAAAATGTATGCTCGGAGTGCCAGATGTCTACCCTAGATTTTACCCTTTCTTTAAATATGCCCTAACATTATCTAAATAGAAAACTCGTCTGCCTCAAAATTTATATAGGTTTTATGGTCAAGGTGTGTTTTATTTCACCATCATCTCATATCTAACTGTGCTTAAAGCTTTGATGCATATTTTAGCTGTTACTGGTAGTTGATATGATGGAATTCCATATGAGACTCAAACATACACCAATAACTTTTTCACATAATTAAATATTAAATGTATTGCATTAGAGAAGACATAATATAAAAGGATTTTAACAATACAGTAAAGAGCATTTGAACTTAAAAAACTACAACTTAGCCTAGTAAAATGTTGGTTTTTCAACAACTAGGGCTAAATGTAATATCAAATATATTTGAAAAATGATACCCGAACATAAAATCGAGGATGAAGACCAAGAACCATACTTTTTAGACCAATTAAAAAAAATACTAATTTACAGTACACAAATATTATTGAAAAATCTCTAAAATTGCATGACCAATGCTTTATTTATATGATAGACAGAGCAACTTGATATCTGACAACACCAGAACCATAATAATCCAAACATATTATAAATCATCAAATGAATATTCTCAAAAAAGTCCACGTAAAAAGGGATTCAGCACAGTGGCAAGTAAGAGAATGACACAGATCTAGTTTTGAATCTTTATTATTAGCACCACTTTTTAACGGACGTTTAGGTTGAATGGGTATGTATTAATTATGTTAAAGGGTTAGTAATGAAGAAGGTTGAATCTAAATGAAATTAATCAGCATTTGCCTGGAGCGTGAGTGGAATACAATATACAAAAAACCACCCTTGGTACACTCGAGTGAGATTAAATTTCCAATCTCCCCATCATTAGCAAGCCAGTCTATTAAAAGAATGGTACCTTGGGCCACGAGGTCATCAAAATGAGTGAAACTTTATTAATGAGTAATAATCATTTTTAGCCATCGCACTTCACTCTCTTTCGCAAAAGAAAAATTTCTTTTAAGTGCTATACCTTTCTTATCGAATCAAAAACAAATAAATGCACATCCAGTATTTAACGCCTAGCAAACTCAAGCAGGGCTTCTTTGAAACTAAATTAAAAACCTGGTATAGATACATACAGACACGCCCACCAGAAGCCAAATATTAAAACAAAGTACTGGATTTCTTCGATTCTAAGAAAAACTTTTTTTCTCCATTTAAATGCTTTCCAGCTTAGTTCGAGTCTCTCATTAAGACTTTGTGCTTTCCAACCATACAAACTAAGAGAATACATAGTTCATCGCCTAGTTTAACTCATCACTTCGGCAATTATGTGATTAAAAAATCTGTATTTGAATATTTATGCATATATAAAATATTCCATAAAGGACACAAATCAAAAAGAATTGAGCAAAATTGATTTTTTTACAATAAATAAATTGTGACATATATGGAAAAAAAGACCGGAAGCTCTCGCTAGAGAGAATATGTATTTTACAAAAAAAATAGACTTATTTCAAAAATAAACCAAAGTAGGGTCTTCTCTATCGAAGAAAATATAGGCCTCAATGTAGCTCTTTCTTTTGACTTTTCTTGAGAAATTATACAAACTGGATGTAAATGTGAATAATTTTACAAACTCAATGTAAACAAAAATATTTCTTAACCATTTAAAAATATTACCAAGAAATCTGTAGAAAGTAAGTGGAAAGTTTCTACAAAACATAAAAATGCATTATATATATACATACAGCGTAGCAAAATAATTGCACTAAACAAGTGTGCATTGTGTACTATGTATCAAATTGGCCAAAAAAATTAACACAACAAATTGAAAACAAAATAGTGTGTCAGCCTCTACCCCTGATTACAGGGGAACCACTCTATTAGGCCTAATAATATGGATCAAGAATTTAGCAACACATTATGGACCAGATGAAAAAATGCTGAAGACTACTCTAGCAAGAGGAATCCTCATAAAAATACCTCTTTTCGCCACTGAACCAAATTAAAATGTATCTGCTTTACCTTGAGTAATGTGTTCAACAGAATATTCTGGAAAAGTTCAAAATAAATAAGAGTTCATACTCAACACTCTTTTGTGACAAAGAATCATTTAGTCATTTGAGCACCCAAACATGGATTTATGTAGCATTTGTAATGCCGGTGTTTCAACCGATGAACACCCAGAATATTACCATGCAACAATTGAAGCACTAAAACTAATACACAGGGAGCAAAGTTGTCAAACTATATATTGTATATTACAAAGAACCCATAGCAGATGATGCTACTTCAAAAGCTAACCACAGCAAAATTATCTTGTCATAGAAAGATATGATTTTATAACTTTGGTGTACACATCACCACAAAACACTCAGAAAAAGCTTGGTTTTGTATGTAGATGGAAGACTTGTTTAGTATGGCAAGCTCCGAGACACGTGGCTCCCGACTATGATATATTGAGGGCGATGAAAGCATAGTAGAAAAAGCCCACTGCGTCCATCATATTTATCATACATTTTCTGAGATTGGCTATACCTAACTAGATTCCGACAGAGACTTCAAGAGAATAAGGAATGTACTACAAAGGAATGGCATTGTTTATGTACTGGACAAATACCAGTAAATCATCTCAAGGGCAATCAAGAACAGTGAGGTGATCAATATGGCTCAACATTTCAGAAAAATTGATGATCTACCTGACAAACTCTTGTCTGGTTAACAGTAAAAAAGGACTAACAAAATGTAAAATTGAGATTTAGGGATGGAATTAAATGGATTAAAATAAAAGCAAATGGATCCCACTTCTACAAAGTTTGTATGGCAAAAAATTCTGCTGGAGAAGGTTATCAAACTTAAAAACAAGAAGAACCTCCCAAAGGGGGAGATTCTTTGAGATGTATGGAACTACCTTATATAAAGAGAGAAAAACTTCTGGAACTGCTTAAAATTGAGATACCCATTATTACTACGAAATAATTCTGGGAAACTAATAATTATCTTATTTGCCAAACTAATCTCACATTTTGTTCAATAAACCCTTTTCTACAAATCAATTGTTTCAATTTTGTCATTTTCCAGATAGTCGAGTAAGGTGTGTGTGTGTGTGTGTGTGTGTGTGTGTGTGTGTGTGAAAAAGGATATAAAGGACACGATTAACCATTTTGGTGAATGATTCTTTTGTGAATAAAATTATATGACCTTTATTAAACATTGAGACACATTGCTTTGATTGACCTAAACTGAAAAAAATAACACGATTAAAATTCAGACCTTAATTTACTAAAGAAAAAAATCATTCATAAGTCTTCATTTCTGTTAAGGAGATTTAAATTATTATTACTATTATTATTGATAAGAAAGAATAAACTCAAAGATGATTGATTACCCATTTATGGCTAAACCATTAATTGGCTGTAGTCTTTCTAAGCTTGTTTTTAATATTCATATATCTATCGACTTTCTTTGCTTGGGAAACATTGAGATTTTTGAAGAACATTATACATAAATCTTTGAATCTATTATTTATAATAATGTATAAACAAGAGTTGTCACCTTTTTAATTAGGTGTTTTATTAAAATCACAATATTTAGTTCTTTAGTAATCATTGCTTGCTATTTGCTAGCCTAAGCTTTAAACATTTTTTATTAGCAATACAATTGACTTACATAAAAAAATTGGGGTAGAGAAGAAAAGTTAGATATATGGCCTTATATGTTTTTCTATTTTCACATTTTACTGAATTAAACATTGTTATCCCACATAATATGACTATCTAGATATATTTTGATAACCGTTAATATTGATTTTTGCCAAAATGCCATGTACTGTTCTGAAAAAGGGAGTGTAGTGTGAAAATATAAAACGATGAAAATAAAATAATATCCACTTTCAAAGAAAAAAAAAGGGAACATCCAGGTAAAAAAAATCAAATAAAAAAAGTCAAACAACCATTACCTTTTTTTTATCAAGTAATTTGACAGATAATAAAATTATTTTAAAGTTTGGTGATTAAGAAGAAAGTTGGAGGGTTAGACATAAGCTATATTTTGGGGAAAAAATTTGCCACCAAGCTAAAATAGTTATACATTTATAGATAATTAGTAGATTACTGAGCAGTAATTTTTTTTACCGTTTTCCTTACATGTAATTCTCATATGAATTTCTTTTATTATATTTTATTAATGGATTTTTCATCATCATTATTATTATTATTATTATTATTGTTATTATTATTATTGCATTGATTAGTTTCTAATAACATAATTAAATCAATAGTCAATAAATAATTAAAATATATGTTTTGCTACTAACAGCTGTAGACTTGCTCCAAAAAAATTTCAATTATTTTTTATTATTTTCCAGATAATTTATCGACAAGATGACTGAGTCAATGAAGTTTGGACCTGAGTGGTTAGTATTTATTGATATTTTTTATTCATCTCCTTAAACTAGTATCTTAAATTATGCTTTCATAGCAACATTTAACACAAAAATTATGAACGACTCAATAGGTGTCAATAGCTGTAATGATAAACCATTGCTCTCTCCATGCCACATTTATCTCTAAGTTATGTCATATACATTGAACAGGGTAGGTAAGTGTGGAATATGGCATTGAGTTAGGTGTGGTTTATTGTTGCTGCTATATCAAACAAGGAAGAAACAAGTTAGAGAAAATATACCAGTATTTATTTCGAGAGAGACGATGGTGAACCACTGGAGATTATCATGGGAACTTTTCAGTGGTAAGTTTTTACTATCACTATTGAACTTTTTGTAAAACAATTTTTTTTTACATATGCCTACTTATAATTCAAAAAGTATTTTACAAGTAGCTAGCATCTGAATCTTAGATAATACAAAGCCACAAAAAATATTACCGTTTAAAGTATAAAACTCTAAAATTTAATAAATTGTTAACCTAATTTATTTCATTTGGATTTTCACTCCACTTTAAAAGAAAACACCTTGCTTAAGGTCTAACCATTCATCTATTTAGGCTTATGTGCCAAAAAAAAGTTTCAAGATAACTGAGAAACTTAATAATACATAGTATACTCATAACTAACTTTACACTGTCCGAGAGCTAATACAGAGCTAATACATCAATGCTAAGCAGTGACATGTTACCTTTAATTGTTCCCAGAAGGTTTATGTTTGACCTTCGGTCACAGAGATTGATTGAAAATATATGTGGCAGATTGAAAGTAACTATTAGTCCATTAAACTCAGGATAACTTAGGAAATATTTATCACTTGAAAAATACCATTATAATAAGTGGGGATGGCCCCTGTTTTATCCACAGAGAGTTGAATGAATATATTTGTTTTCAGGCTGCGTAACTTGTCCCACGATGGTTGCTCACAGCCACCAGGTGTTGTATCAACCACTCCACGCTACCAACTGGCGGAGCATCGGTATGGTCGGGAGGAGATGCTAGCTCTCTCGGGTAGTTTAAAACCAGCTCCCGACTCCCTCAAGAGTATACCTGCCTTGTATGTTGAGAAGGCACAAGTTCCGTTAGCTCTCATCCAGATGAACGAAGAGGAAACGGTGAGAAATATTATGTTTGCTCCACCCTTCCTTGGGGGGATGAATAAAAATACATTGTCACAGTAGTAGAACAGTCTAGTTAACAAATAATAACACGCTTCGGTGGCTGCGGGGTCTAATGCACTACTCTTGTAGTAGGCTAGACTGCTGATGACGGGGAGATTGATGTTCGAATCTTGGTCAGGTGTACTGAGGGTGGTTTTTCCAAAATGGTTTTCCACTCTCCCTCTACACAAATGCGGGTACACTTCCTTAACTATAACCTTCCTAGTCCCAAAATCCGTTAGTGTAATTAGTACACAAGTGTATAAACCGAACAGGTAGTAAGATGCGGTGCTAATATTTATATGTATACACTTTGATTGAACTTATTAAGGAAAACCTCTTTTCGCTTTATGAGGTAATTGTATTATATTTGGAAGAAGGTATAGGAAAGGTGAATAGAAACATATAAAATAGAATGAAACCTAGGTCAGGGGATTGGGCGGTGATGATCAATTTTATTTAAGAGGCAACCATTACCTCTTTGTCCATTGGCAGCAGTTTAAAGTGTGAACTATGTTCTTCTTTTCATTGTAAAGGCCATTATTGTGTTTGTCCCCCTTTTATATGTTTCTATCCACCTTTCCTGTACCTTCTTCCAAATGTAATATGATTAAACTTGTTACTGTTGACCTTAATAAACCTCATGATAAAATATTCTGATGTGTATTTAAATACTTCTAGCATTAATAATTGCTTATATGTTAAGACAGCTATTGGCGCCTCTAGGAGGTACCAGGGCAGACTGTTTCTCCTTGAGATTTTGAATTTTGTTTCCTCTTCAGTATACTGACATAATAGACTTAAAATGTATTCTTGGCTTCATGAAGGTCAAATTCTGGGGTTCTATTGAAGACAATATAACACTATTAAAATTAATATATATTGTTAGTATTATTTTTAACACATTTATTTACATATCTACAAACGAATAACAAAATAAGTATCTCTACTTGACCTAGTTCTACCATTTTAGCTATATTTTATTCTCTAGTGCTAGTATGAAACACCTCTTCAAACTAATGAAACAGGATAGAATTGGGGATGAAAGGTCAAAGCCAGCTCTTCTACTTTATACCTGACTCTGGCGTAGTTAGCTAACACGCATGTTTTGTGCTGAGCTAGACTGCCTAGGACGGGGAGATCAAGATTCAAATCTCTCTTGGCTGAACTGGGGGAGAGGGGGCCATAAATGGTTTTCCACTCTCCTTCCACGCAAATGCGGGTTTACTTCCTCTATATTCAACTTACCCAATTACTAACCCATTAAAGTAATTAGTACTTTAGCGTATAACCTGAATGGGTAGTAAGACGCGGTGCTAATTATTATTATTATTAGCTATTAATTAGTATTGCAATGGGTGACCTGGGGGGGGG
>CABEEJ010000722.1:46265-112857 GCA_901482245.1 Timema douglasi | reverse complement strand
ATTATTATTATTATTATTATTATTATTATTATTATTACACATGACTCTGTTGGAAGAGATTTCACAAATTGACAATTTCAATGATCATTGAAAGGAGAATAGAAGGACAAGGCCTCTTAATGGTATTTACCAGCAGAACGAAGGACTAAAAGTTTATATCAAATACATAATCCATTGTAGTAGTTTTTTTAGAGAGGAGGGTCTTCCTTAGCTGAAGAAGGAGCAGGATGTGCCCCCAAAAATATTGTACTGTGTTTTAAATGGAAACTTATGGACTAAAAATTTTCTGTTTTGAACTTAAGCAATATAAGTTTTTTAAATAAAATTTAACTATTTGGCACAGTTCTTTCCTTTTTTTTTACAACTCATAATTCATACTTTTTGTAATGTTATGTAATTTGTAATTTTCCAGCGAATGTGGAACCGAGGAATAAACAGCGATGCAGTCCTCCGTTTGAGTGGAAAGTCCTCGCTGGGTGTACCAGGCAGTACTCGCGGAAGTCGAGGTGGTAGTGTAGACCGGGGAAGAGGTCGTGGTCGAGGAGGATATCACTATACGAGGGGCCTTAGTTATGAAGAACCTGGTGATGGGGTAGGTCCCCGGCTAGACAGGGGTGAGGGGCCCCCTCCACCCCCCTCGAGTACCTTCATTAGAAGTACACGGCCCTTTGATAGGTCTCAGGTTAGTGTTCTACTTGAGTGTATTACATATTTGAACATTAACTATCTTAAACTTGATCCAGTTTCATTTAAAACTTACTGGAAGACTAGTCTTTAATGAAAGGTAATGTTTGATGTTGAACAGAGTGCCATAGTTGGTGAGCGAGGCTGGGTGGATCGTAATGGTACAGACCCGGCAGACTGGAATGGGGCACACAGTCCTCGCAAAGAGTTTGGGGTTGGGGGTCGGAGCTTTCTCAATGAGAACTGGCGGCGCCACAGGCCAGGGGAAGATGAGGAAGGCTGGAGGACAGCAACAGGAGGCCGCTCCGACAAGTGGAGTGAGTTATTTAATTTATTAACAAACTTTGAAACTTTTCTTTCTTCCTAGTTCTGACAAATTATTAAAGTTAGTTTCATAAACTGGTATCGCTAAACAACAATAATAATGTCCATAGAAGTACAAAATTATCTTTGAATAAGAATTTTTGTTATGTTTGCAGATCGTAACAGTGGGAGTTGGCGTGAAGGAGACAAAGAGAGTGGTGTTGAAGGTGAGAGAGGGATTCGGAGTAGTCAACCGACAGTTTGGGAGCGAAACAGGGGATGGGACGATGGCCACCATCCACATAAGAGGCCTTTTGATGAAGATCATTTGCCTGAATGGTAATATTCAATATATTCTTTTACTTATTTGTTCACCTGTTCAAAACTAAAAGACAAAACTTGACCACTTAATTGAATATGTTCTTATCTAAACTATTTAAAATAAATGGTTCAGTTCTTTCTTTCATATCTTGTTTTGAAAAGAAACACAAATACATTTTTTATAAAAGTTATTATTTGCTGTGGCTTAGTAGCTTGAATTATCAATCAATGCTTGTTGCAGTTAGGTTAATTATACTGCCCTATCATGTTGCCAAAATGATTTATAGAATTCAATGTAAAGTGATCATAAAGTATCATAAAATACCATCACAATTTTTGTACATTTATCTTTTTGCCATAGGGGATCTTATTCTAAGCAACAGCATATTTATACAAATACAAATACCTAGAGTTAATTATAAAGTTGAAAATAAATGTCACTACATAGATGTAAGAAAAAGATACACTTTTATTTATATCATACTTTCTCATTAGTAGCTAATATCTGTGACTACAGCTATTAACTTAATTTAACATGTGAAAATGAGGCATCTTAAAATAACAACTAGCATTTGATTCTAGTTGGAATGAAAAGCCATTTTGTTTGTTTCTTTTGCCAGTATTTAACCCTCAGATTAGTCAGCGAAGAGATATTTTTTCCAGTATTAGCTTTGTTACTTTTAGTATCAATTTATTTCAAAGCCTTAAGGCTTAGAACCAAACCGGAAGATTTTTTTCTCCAATCTTCTAACTACTGGGCCACCGAGGCATGTCTGTTCCAGGGTTATTCCTTACTTATTATTTCAGGTAATCGAACCATAGAGGGGTGAAGGACTTGTTTAAATAATGAGTGGAGAATTGATTCTGGTCACAAGCCCATATTCCATTCACCGTAGGAATTGACTTCTGAAAGGCCTTTTTCCCTACCATAAATCTACTATATAGTAGGATATTGGTAGGAAAAAAGATCTTTCAGAGAGTAATTCCTATCGTGAATGGAATATAGATAGTTCAGTCAGTAGAGCAGCTCTAAAGAAGATAAATTAAAAGGTCTCGATGATGGGTCCTATATCCAACTTACTATTAACTATTTGGTTTCTAAGGTTAATATACTCTCTTAACCTGAATAAACTGTATTTGGGAGTGAAAGTTTCTCCTTTTATATATAATGTTTTATTTTAATAATCTGTGCTCCATTATGACTAAGGTAAGTGTGCTAGCTATCCTTCCTAATTTAAACCATGAATTACTGTGGATTCACACGTTCGCCAAAAAAATAACGCAGAACAGAAATGTGGTCACGGGACACGCTCTAAGCCAATCAAAAGATTTCCGTTTAATCAACGCAAACTGTTCTGCTGAAGTTCAACTATTCTATACTTTGTCCAATCTGCTCGAGATGCTAGATACAGGAGAACCAATCAACTCTCAGAACCAACCATCTCAAATTAGTGCGCATGCACATTTGTCAATACATGCTCTCTACAGCTAGAAGTTAGCAGACAGTTTCGTTGACCATTGCGAAGAGATTTGAAATAACTTGTTAATGTAAAGAGTGTTTATTAATGTATTGGATTGTGCCACGACACAGCATTATAATTTGTTAACCATCAGGACAATGACATAAAATATATGTTTATCCACTAGAAAATTAAATATGATGATAATCAGATGTTTTAAAGTATTGCAATGCATCTTGGGTCAACTTGTGTGAATTACTTTGCAGATTCTGCTTTCTATTTTTTGGCGAGCGTGTGAATCAAGCTTTAGCCAAGTGCTCTATTACAAATAACCATATATTTGATAGTCTAAAAAAATCAGTAAATTATTCATTCAAAAATATACAATATACAACCAAAAATCAGTCTAACATTTTTATGCAGTGCATGTCCCTGCAAAGTATTTAGTATTTACCCTTTTCTCTTTGTTGTGTTAACTAATTTGATACTTGTGTTTCTACAGTTATGTGGATCTGTGTTAATTTCACTGTACTTTCTAGGGCTGTGGAGAATCCTAGTGAGAGCGGGGGTAGTTTCGATGCTACGGGAGCATTCCATGGGGGAGGCTATTCTGATGATGATGAGGTACATATACACTTTCTTAGTCATTAATTGGGGTGTGCGAAGTTTTATAACAAATATAAACTTTAACTACACTTTGAAAAATAATTCCAGCATTGATAATTACAAAGCTTAATCAATGAAGGAAAAATGGTGCCAGACGGCTGTATTAAATATATGTAAACAAGGGAATAATGCCTCCAGACGGCTGTATTAAATAATATAAACAAAGAAAAAAATTGTGCCAATTATCTAAAACTGTGGGCCTCAAAGTTTACAATTAGATAAACAACACATAATTATGAAATTGTTTGGGTATATCAGTCCCCTTTTTCAGCAGAAGAGAGTAAAACAACTCTTTAACCCTCTTCTGTTTAAGAAGGGGGCTGATGTACCCTAAAAATCTAATAATTACCGTATTTACCCAAATATAAGACAACTTGAAAATAAGAAGATATCCTTTTTGAGAACTTGAAATTAGGGAAAAATCATTTTATTAATTTTTAGGTAGTCAATATTTAGTCACCAACAATAAAAATTAAAATAATACTATCACATCAATATTATTCATATACTATACATTGATTAAATTTTTATTGCTGCAATGCATATTTTATTCCGAGTAACATCATTATCACTTGGACGAATCAATTATTATTATGACATTATAAAATATTATCTTTTAATATAAAACGAGTTTAAAACACACCAAAAAACATTGTCAGTCATCATTCCCTTCACTTGTTGTGTCATCATCACTTGATTCACATACATCATCATCATTATCATCAATTGATTAACGTCCACCATCCCCACTCAAACTCGGATAGTCTTCTGTTCCATCCAAACTGTTGCTTATACAGCACTTCTTGAACGCTTTTTAGGATTCAGTAGAAATACTAGTCCATGCTGTTTTTATCCACTGGCCAAGTTGTCCAACTGAAGGCTTCTTAATGTTGCCACTGGGGGTTAAGGGGCAATTCCCAGATAACAGCCACTCTTCATATTGGCGTCGGAGATGGTGCTTGAAAGATTTATTAACGGCAACATCAAGTACTTGTAATTGTGATGTCATGCCTTCTGGAATTGCTACTAGGTCTGTGTTTAAAGAGGCTACTTTATTTTTTACCTTTTCCGTAAGATGGCCCCTAAAGGCATCAAGGGCTAGCAATACTCTTTGCCTTAGAAAGGCTCCTGGTCGCCTGTCCCAAACTTCTTGAAGCCACAAAACCATTAGATCATCTGTCATCCACCTGGTTTCATTACATTTAAAGATTATCCCACTTGGTAGCTGTTTTTTTGGTAAATTCTTCCTTTTTAAAATAACAAATTGTGGTAGCTTCCTGCCATCTGCCAACACTGCCAGCATGACTGTAACATGTAGCTTCTAATTTCCAGATGTTTTGAAAATAACTGATTTAGAACCCTTTCCAGCCACTGTTCTATTAGAAGGCATTTCAAAATACACCAGGGTTTCATCTGCATTTCCCATTTGACCCAACAAATGATGATGTTTATGCTGTAATTTAATTATGTGCCTTTGATACTGCACGAGCTTCTCTTCGTAATCCACTGGCAGCTTCTGGGATAACGACTTTCTCCTTCATAAGCAGAGCCCTTTCTGATTCATGAATCTTACTGCCCAACCAACACTTGCTTTGAATTCCTGTCTGGCTATTTTTTTAATAGTTGCCTCTTACAATGCTTTCATTCAGATACTTTTTACAGAAATTCCAAAACACTTACGAAGGTTTCTTAGAACAAATTCAAGAACCGCATCATCTAGTTCATGGTGACGCCCCACTTTTAGTCCACGAAAACATTTCCTTGTGGAATGAGCACATTTCAGCCGCCCCTTTGTATCACTCCAACGCTGTACATTTACTTCAGTGATTCCATAGTGTGGTGCACCTTCACTATTGTTAGTTTGCTCGGCAAGATGAACCACTCTTAATTTGAAGTTATAATCATAACTATTACGATGTTCAACACTTTTGTTCTGCTCTACACTTCCTTTTTTTTTTTCTACATGGTCACCGATTGACTTTAACTTACATTGACTTTGGCCTTTCTGCAATGAAATAAACTAAATTTGAAAATCAAAGTCTTGGAAAGAATACATTTAGAACACACAACTCATAATATGCTAAGCGTTGCCATGCTAATTTATCGACAACTAGTGAAGTCGTGAAGTTGTTAACAAGTATCGCTGTTAGTTGTAATGTTTAGGTACGCCATCTTGTCTACTCTTTTTACGAATGGATCGAGGATATCAACTGCGATTTAGATGGTGGAACGATAATGGTCGATAGGGAGTGGTTAGAAATCAACCAGTGACAATGTGCCACCGTCATTACAGCATTCCTTCTATGAATCACATGAAAGTGTCGGTTGTCTTTAAGGCCTACAATACCGTGGAAAAAACCATTTACAATTCATTTTTTAGCTATAAGATTTTTTTCTGTATTTATTCATTGTTTTACCATCATTTTAACATTTAAAGTTTTTAGTATAGTTATTGAGCTATGAAAGTGGCCAACATAGACGTCCTTAGCACAATACATTGTAATTTCTGAAAACAACACACATAAATTATTTAACTATGTGAATATCTGCTAAAACTAAAAAAAATGCTGGTTAATGTTAGTATTTAAACAAGAACATGCCTTTTCTTAGTAAAATAAATGTATATTGGTATCATACAACCTGAAAATGTTTACCTTATACCAACATTTTTCTTCATGCGCGAATATAAGACTACCCCTGACTTTTCGAGGTCAAAAACTGAAAATAAGCCTCGTCTTATATTCTGGTACATAAGGTATGTCCTTTTTTGTGGTTTTTAATTGTAAACTTTGTGGCCTACAGTTTTCTGGTGTGTAAACAAAGGAAAAATTGTACTAAATGGCTATATTAAATGTATGTAAACAAAGTAAAAATGGCACCAAAAGGCTATTAAATCTATGCAAACAGTAAAAATGGTGCCTAACAGCTGTATTAAATTTATGTGAGCAAAGACAAATTTAATACAGCCATTTGCCGCCATTTTTCCTTTATTTACATAAATTTGAAGCTTAACTATTAAAATTATTGAGAGCGAAAATAATCAATTTATGGTATTGCCATTTATTGCCTTTCTAAGCTGTTATATACACCACAAATTAATATCCACATGAAGATACCTGAAGTAAAGGAATTGCATACTGTAATAATAACTTGGTATATCCAATTAAAATGAAATATTACAAATAATTGAGCAAAAATAAATCCAAGTGTTTTAAGTACATGGGTCATATAAATAATTACAATATAACTTTTTTTAAAAGCAAATCACAACTAACAAAAAATAAATGTAAACTTTGAACTGTGTTCTTTTCACTGTAAAAGCCAAATTGAGTGTGTTCCCTTTTAGGTGTTACTTTCCTTCTTTTGTTTACCTTCTTCCATCAAAATGTAAGCACAAAAAGTAAATAGAGGTTTTCCTTGAAGATGTATCTTAACAATGTTTTATAAATCTTATAACTAAGAACCAACTAGCCTAGAACAGACATTCTCTGAATTGAAACATGCACCCATTCTTGATTGAATTTTTTGGACTAAAGAAACAAAAAACTAGAATTTAGGGCTCTGCAAGTACTCAAATTTTGAGCTTCGAGCCTTGCTTGTTCTTTAAGCTCAAAATAAAGATTGAAAGTTTTGTAAGCTCGTCATTTTTTAACTTTCACTTGATGTGCTTAGTAATCAATTTTTAAAACACAGTATTAAGCATAGTCTATTTAATTGAGATACTATCAGCATTTCCAATTTTAAATTATTCGGTTGCTTAACAATTTAAAAAATATATATATAAATGTTCACATTATTAACGTAATAAAGCTTTAGAACCACTTTCGACCAGTAAATTCATTCAAAATTTTTATCCATTTTGAATTATACTTGATTGAAGTTGTTTACTTGTATTGCCATGACAAAGCAATGAAAATAAAAATAGCCTAGTAGAATACTAAATAATTGAATGATTCTTTCTACTATTTTTACCTCGTCTCTTTCTAAAATAATAATTTATGTTACATTAAAAATGTAATATCAAGAATATATTATTCTATTAAATGTTTTCAGACTTTAGATGTTTAAAACTCGTATTGATTAATATGTTTAGTTACAAAACTATCACTAGTTTAGTTGCTTTGTAGTTATAGAAATAAGTTGGTTAACTTTTATAAAATCAATGTTGATCTTATTTATTGCAATACATATTTTACCAAACTTAGCACACTTACATTAAAAGCATTTACTCTTTCATATTGTTTGCTGGAAATATTATTTTAGTCATATTATTTTTAATTTTCAAATATGAGCATCATCTTTTTTAAGTATTAAAAATTGAATTAAAATAAATTTCTCAAAAAGATAATGTCTAGTGAGAGCCCGTACAATGCGCATGTCAACTGTGCATAGATGAATGGAAATGGAACAAGACATGATCACTGATCATGCACGATTACATTAAGGAATAATAAACAAAATATGAAACACTTCAAATTTCTAACTTTTTATGATTCCTACATTTTCTTATATGGCGAATTAATTTACTGAAGCATATTTTGGGAAATATTAGCTTATTAAAACATTAACTATTATTAACTTTTTATCAAAATAGTTTAGAAACACACTACAATAATATAAAGTGATAGTGAAGGAATGGGTGACCTGGTGGTCTAGGGGTAAGGTGTCGGACCTCTGTGCTGAGGGTCCGGGGTTCAATCCTCAGTCCCGGCGCAGATTTATCTGATTACCAAACCCTTCCTTCACCTCTGACAAGACGTGTATTAATCACAACTTGTAAATGTGTGGAATGCCAGTCCTCCACCGTGGTTCGGATTTCCACGTTAAACTGTAGGTCCTCCATTTCATCTCACAATCACCCTACCATTACACATTAGCATAAGTGTGTATAACCCGAACGGGTAATAAGAAACGGTGCTAATCATAATGATAGTGAAGGAAGTCAACTTGAAAGGTTAGATAGGTTAGGCCTAGATATAAACAAACACACTTCTCTATTTTTTCTTACACTTTTACACCTCCCGCTCTTTAAAACTTTCACGGTTGCACATTGTTTTGAATTTTCAGAAATAAATGTGCTACTGTGGAAGTTTTGAAGATGTGGTAAGTGTAGTGTAAAAGTGTTTGAAGAAATGAAGTGAGGTGTGTTCTTCTATCCATGTCAACATATCATTTAAGGTTGACTTCCTTCACTATAACTTACTTCACATTATTGTGCAGTGTTTCTACACTATCTTATTGTACATTTCCAAGCCATCATGCAATTACTCATTTTATTACTTTTTTTATAATTTCTAGTGTAATTTTAATTAATATCCCAAAAGACATGAGTGTTGAAACCATCTTAAATGTTTTTTCTATTACGATCTTTATATTTTTTTGACTGTTGTTCTTATTTTCAATTTGTGTTTTTTAAGTGTTATTTTTAATTAAAAAAACAATATTCCAATTTATTAACTTTTTTCTAAAAGTATTTATATTTATAAAAATGCGTGTCATATAATTTAAGAATATGTGTTTTAGTATATTTTTTTAATCTGAAAATTTATATGAAGTGATACCTATTTACATTTAAAATAAACAAATACATACTCTTAACATTTTAAAATTATGAATATATTTGAACTCGACTCTAACTCGGGAGCTTTTAGAAATACTAGACTCAAGTTCGACTCGAATGAAAAGATAAAAGCTTGCAAACTCCTAATAAAATTGACTCCTTCCTAAAAGAAACATGAGTTTTAGTGTATATTTTCACATTTTTAAATTGGTCAATTACTTTTCATACTGTTTATTTCAAATCACTATGATTCTTAACGACAATTATTCTGAAATTCTAAAAAAATGATATCGCAAAACAATATATATATACACACACACACACACACACACACAAACTTTTATTACCTCATTCTTTTTTTTAAATAGTATTTTCCCATGTTAAATATTAATTTTTAATTATAGTCATGCAATCATATTTAATTATTTCTTTGCTTTGTAAGAAAAACTGTTCCTTTAATACAAATGTGACTTCAATTATCAGGTTGGTGGCATGAGTGGAGGTGATGGACACTCAAAGGAACCACGCACTAGAAAGTTTTCTGAAGGTTCGGGTGGTACCAACAATCAGAGGCGGCCCCAGTCCATAACAGCTAGGAAATCACTTGGTTCTACGCCAGCAGTTCGTGATATAAGTTTCGACCCTCAAAAAAGTGGTGAAACTGTTATGCATGCACAGCTTCAGGGTTCAGAGAGATTGACGGAAAGTGCCACAAATGTTGCTCCAGTAGCTAATCCCCCATCTGGACAGAAATTTCCTGCTTCAAACTCCCCAAGTTTTAATATTCAAAAACAGTTGCCCCCATCACATAGTATTCCTTCGGCCCCGCTATCTGATCGTAAGGATAGTAAAGACACTGGTTTTGAAACCGGTAGAAATGATGTCTCGGCACCCTACCCCAACCTCACAAAAAGTTCCCCTGTTAAATCTAATATTGTGGAGAGTGCTTCAAGTGAGAACAATAGCTCTGTTATTGTGTCATCGCAAGTTGAAGTGACAAAACCAGTGGTAGTATCGAGGGTTCAGAAACACGATAAGGGGCCGAGCCATTATACTGGGTTACCAACCAGAAATCTAAACACTCAGAAGTCTGATGATGACTTGGAGCGGATGGGTGACCTGGTGGCAAAGTTGATGGATGAGGAGGAGAAAGTGATTCCGTCTCGTCAGGCTGTGCCCCTTCATCATCCACCCAACATTAGTGCTTCGGAAGATATGTGGTTCTACAGGGACCCTCAAGGAGAAGAACAAGGTGATAAGACGAGCCTAGTTTTAGTTTCACTTTACAAGCTTATAAGGCTTATAGGCATTTTACTAAACTGACCTGGTCACAAGCTGGAAAAAGTTGATGATGAGGGCAATTCATGGGAATTATTAGTCAAATTTTTCAGGTCAAACTAATTAATTGATTAACACTTATGACCATTATGAATTAGTACTTGATACACCATTGTTTATAACCAAGGGGAGACCAGAACTCAATTTATAGATAAACATTACTGAGTTGTTATAATATCAAACAAAAGGTTTTGGCTTTGCTTTCTCAAAAAATTACTACAATGGTGATTTTTCTGAATTTGTTTTCAATCTACAGTTTTTCCAACACTTTTCTCTTATGGCAGCTGCAGCAACAGCGAGATTGACTTTATTTGTTCAAGATGAGAACTAAACTCATACATCGAGACAATATCTTGAATGAAAATGTTATATTAAGTCTTTTGTGGTTTAAATTAGGAAGGATAGCCGGCACACTTACCTTGGTGATACTGGAATAGAATTTGTTTGGATAGAAAACTAAAAAAAAAACACAAACACATTTTTAAGGACAAGCTTTCAATGTCACAGACAGCTTCATCAGGTCAAGATTGATGCTCTTGGTTGAACTGCAAGGTTGACTGTCTACAGCTGACTTTTTCATTTATGATGTCACTGTATAGATGGCAGCACTTTGAATAAATAGATAGAAAAACTAAAAATTGTGTTATATACTGTATTATTATTATTGTGTCATTGAATGTAATAATAAGTGTGCTGGTAGGAAGGAAAGGAATTATCTAAGGTTGACGTAAGGGGCTTGTCTGGATTTGATGATATATTGATGGGCCAGTTCCCATATGCTTAGTTGTGAAAGGTTGCATATTTCTTTGTTTAGGGATTTAACCACCTTGGTTGTGTAACAGCTATTAAAGTCCAGGCTATGGGTTTCGGCATGTGATGCTATAGGCTTATCTTTATTTTTAATTTTTGTGTAATGTTGATTACCATGCATTTTCTTTCTTAGCGTTTCTGTTGTGAGACCAATGTACTTGGCACCGGTTGCATTCCAGTTGGTAGATGGGGTTTTCAGAATCACAAGCATGGTGGCCTTTTATTGGATAATTTATTTTAATTATGTTGCTGGAGAATGAATTGGTAGGTGTATGTATTGTGCAGGTTTTGTGGTTGTACCTAATATTTGTTTGGGTTCAAGTTGAATTGTGGGGTCCGGCATTTAGGGTTTTACAAGTAAGTTGCGTAGATTGGCTGGTTGTTTATAGGCTACTTTCGGAGGCTCCTTGAAGATATTTTGTTTAGTGGTGGAGGATTGCAGTATAAAGGTCCTCGCACACCGGCATAGTATCGTATCCATATGGTATCGTACAAGTATCATAGGTTTTTTCTCTTGCCATGCTTTGCTATGGAGCTGCGTACACTGACAATCGTCATAGCACCATGGTAGCAGCATAGTATTGTATATGTACACTGCATGGTTTTTCATTCCACTTTGAAAGCGGAAAGATACGTACGATACTGTCATGGCAGCTGTTGCCTACTCCCACTACACCCTCTCAAACACTTCCTCCTTTCTTCCACACAGCTCGAAACTCTTGGTGAGGTGGTATTTTTGTTTTGTATTCAAGTTGTAAGTTGTAAAATGGGCAATTTTGAAGAGGAGCTAATTATTGTTGTACAAGAGTATAATTATTGCTGAACATCAGTTGGACCAGACAATACAATTTAAACAAAAAACATTCTCTACTAAGTAGGCCATAGGCTTTTACTAACACAATAAAATAAAATTTATTAACCTTTAAATTAATTTTGCTGACATTGTCTATTGTTTATACTTCTTAAAAAAATAGTTTTTATGTAATATAATATAAACTACAATCCATTTATCATTGGAAGACTGGTAATAGAAGTTTGTTCATTTAATAAAGTAATTCTTAGTGAAGTATTAATAGAAATGTTTGATACACATTATTTTGTTTATACTATTACTAAGAAAATAATTATTATTTTAAACATGGGATATTAGTGAATTAAAAATAATGTCTGCAGTAAAAAAATACTTCTGTTAGCTTTCAGTTACAACACTTCCTATGATGAATGGATTGTAGTTTAGTTTATTATATATTTAATCTTATTCAATGCATTGCATTCAATTTGTTATAATTATAATTACAGAGGTTCATGGAATTGAATAATCACTATATCTTTTGTGTGCTGTATAAATGTATTAGTATATTGAATGATACAGTTACAAGTTTTATGACACAACAACTGGTGTACGCACATGTTTTTAACAGAACAGGTAGTGTGTATGTATATTCCATTCACTGTAGGAATTGACTTCTGAAAGGCCTTTTTCCCTACCATAAATCTACTATATAGTAGGATATTGGTAGGAAAAAAGACTTTTCAGAGAGTAATTCCTACCGTGAATGGAATATACATCACTAGTCAAAGATGCAAGTAATAGGCCTAACACACACATAAAAGGGGTGGAAACATTTGGAACTAATAATTCAAATATAACTATGTTGTTATTCACACATGCCCCCTCAACAAGTTACTATTTGACATTTTAGTTTTTATATTTAGCAGTCTTATGATTAATGACATATATTTAAGTAGGCCTATCTTGACGCCCCCTCAATCTTTACTATGAATACTCGTGTAAAGTACTACATAACATACAACATGTTTCTAAAAGTAATAAACTTATTCTTTGCCAACGGTTTGGTAAACACGTCGGCCATTTGGTCTTCAGTTTAACGTCACTTTTTTTTAGGCATAACAAATTGAAATTTATTTTCCATAGGTGTGGACATAGGCTTAGATTCTAACATACCAAATCTAATCAAAACTTGCTTTAGGTAATTTGTTTGGCACAGTTCAATCACACCTCTCTCTAGGTCTTGGTTTTGGTTAATACATATAACTAAGTAGTTAGTTGCCAAACCTATTTCCTTCATACAAAAAATGTTAGTTAAACAACCCTTTAAATCATCAATTTCTTCCCTGCTTGTGCCAAACAACAAAATATCATCTACAAATAATAACAAGTATGCTTTGCTCTTAGCGTCACATTTGATATACAAACAAAAATTATTTTGAGAGTGAATAAACCTGTTTTTTGTTATTACATTGTCAAATTTCAATATTTTGGTGACTTCTTTAGGCCATATATTGACTTGTTAGTTTACACACAGAATTATCATCACAGTTTAAGCCCTTAGGTAATCGCATGTATACTTCTTTCATTTATATCACCATACAAAAAGGCACTTCTAACATCCATTTGGTGGACTGGTAAACCTAACCTATTTGCAATACCCAATAGAATACGAAATGTAGTAATTTTTGCAAAAGGAGAATACACATCATACATTTCAAAACTTTCATTTTGCTGGAAGCCTCTGGCTACCAGCCGTGCTTTAGATTGAGATGGGTTTCCTTCACTATCTTGTTTCACTCTGTAAACCCACCTACTATCTATTAAACGTTTGTTTACCGGGGTTGGCACATTTGTCCACGTATTGTTTTCAAGTAGCACACTTAATTCTTTGTCCACAGCATTTTTCCACTCATCAGAGTAAAAACTATTGCTTCTTCATATGAATTTGATTCTTGCAACATGCTTATGAAACTCATTTCATAGTCTTGATGCCATACAGGTTTCTTCATAAATCGTTTACCAGCTTCTCTCGCTCCTTTAATGTCAGAGCTATCTTGTGAGTCTTCTAACTGGATTGCTTCTTTTATTGCATCACGATCTTCAACGTCATTGCCATCTCGATTGCACTCCTGAATCTCAATCACCTCCTGGTTATTTTTTATTTCTGATGTGTTCAATTTCTGTACTAGGCCTATTTTATTTCCGTACTCTTGAACATAATTTGTTTGGCATTGTTTATTATCTTTTACAAAAGCTATATCTCGTCTCAATTTCACTGTGTTTGTGTTGGGGAAGAAGATCTGGTACTCTTTTGTATTTTCTGCAAAGTCAACGAACAGTCCATTCACACTTTTTGGGTCCCATTTATGTCGCTTTTGTTTTGAAACATGTACATGCACTTGTGAATCAAATATGTTTAGCTTACTTACATCATATGTTTGATTAAACCAAAGTTCATAACGAGTTTTATCAGGCACATTGCTCCTCCCAGTTCGGTTTAGCACAAATGTGGCTGTGTTAGCCGCTTCAGCCCATAGATTTTTATTCAAGTTTTTAGCCATTAGCATGGATCTTAATGCTTCCCCAATGGTACGACTATCCCTTTCCACCTTTCCATTTTACTCAGGGGTATACGCCACAGATGTCTGGTGTCGAAAGCCTCTTTCATCAAATATCCCTTGCAGTTCTCTGTTTACAAACTCTGTTCCATTATCTGTTCATACTATTTTCACTCAGTTACCCGTGTCTTGTTCAGCTAGGTTTAAAAACTGTTTGCCACTTCACCTTTATTTTTGATAAAATACACATGTTTATATCCTGAATAATCGTCCTTTATTAGTAGAAAATACTTTGCTCCACCGAGAGATGGAACTTTCATTGGTCCACACACATCCATGTGTACCAGTTCACAGGTTTGAGTTGTTGATGTTTCACTCCGCTTCTGATGACCTAGAAGTTCTTGCCACTTGTTAAACTGTTCTTACCATAACCTATAGCAGCATGTTCATATGAACTAAAACGCATAATGTACATCTTGTTATGCCTGTGGCCAATGGCAGACACTTGGCCATATTTCATTATTTTACACAACTCACTGTCAACGGTCATATGATAGCCTCTGTCCATGACCTCACTGAAAATAAGTTCACTGTCATTTTTGGTACATACAATACATTGTTCAGTGTTGTTTGAATCCATTTCCTACCATCATATGCTTTAAGTTCGACAGTTCCATAACCTACTGCATCCAGTTCACTTCCATCACTCATCACGATCTTTTTAACATCAGACAGTTCTGTGTATGTCACAAATCGTTCCTTTATGTAGCACATATGTTCACTTGCTCCTGTGTCAACTAACCAATTTTGGTTATTTATTAAAGTTGGTCATGAACGCGTTCCCTTTGGCATGATTAACTGTATTTGCATTATTGTTTCCCTTATACTGTAGCTTATTTAATTGAACTTTGCACTTATTAATGTGATGATCAACCTTATTACAAAAATGACAAGGTCCCTTTGATGATTTACAGTCTCGCTTGTAGTGGCTTATTTTACCACATTTGAAACTCTTCACCGCATTCTGGTAACGCTTGCTCGCCAGCGCCACAGAAGTTCCTGCAGTGGCTGGTACATCTATCTCATGTTGCCACTCCTCTTCAATGAGTAGGCGTGCTTTCAACTCATCAAGACTTTGTTTCTCCGTCGGTACAGAGTCCCAGGCTGCAACAAAATGTTTGAATTTATTTGGTAACAACATCAATATATTCGTGATTAACATTTGTTTTCTCCCAATTGAGCTGTTTTTCCTCAGATTTCTTCAAGTTTTGCGAAAAAGGTTAAAATGTATTCTTCTTCACACTTAAGTGAAAAGAATTTCTGTTGCTCTACGTGCAGAATGGTTTCTGACTTCCTCTCAAATACCGCCATCAGTTTTGTCCACATTTCTGCGGCTGATGTAGTGTTAATTATGTGCACTATAACCTTTTCGTTTAGATGTGTCACAATGACTCCTTGAGCTTTCCCGTCCTTTGATATCCAATTACCCGTCTCAATGACGTAGTTGGCTAACGCGCTTGTCGTGTTGAGCTCGACTGCTGAGGACGGGGAGATCGAGGTTCAAATCTCGGTCGGGTGAACTGGGGGTGGTTTTTCCTAAATGGTTTTCCACTCTCCCTCCACACAAATGCGGGTTCACTTCCTCTAATTCAACCTTCCCAATTCCTATTCCATTAGCTTAATTAGTACTTAAAAGCGTATAACCCGAACAGGTAATAAGACGCGGTGCTAAATATTATTATTATTATTATTAAATTGTTTAGTTTATTCCCTTAAATATCAAGTCACTTCCTATTATAATATATGTTTATTCCTTGATTATTATAATATATCTCCTTATTACAATTATAATGATTATTATTAAAATAAAGGAATGTAAAACTAAGAATATACAAAACAATAGTTTTACCGTTTGTTCTCCATGCGTGTGAAACATGGTCTCTTACCTTACATGACGAGAAGAGATGTAGATGATGAATAGTTACACAAGGAGGTTAGATAATGATGAGTAGATCTGCGATTTATATTTAAATAAATACATATTATATTCCTCACCATTTAGATGCTCATAAAATAGCAATGTCTAAGAATCACCATAGTATTAGCTTATTATGTTTGATTTTCATTCTATATATATTTTTAGATATTTTGACTTTTTTACCTATTCAAATGATTTTGCATAGATTTACATATTTTATGATATTTTACTGTATTTGTATGCTAATTTGAAATTTGTTGAATTTTTGAACATTGTTTGGTTTGGTTTGCATGGATCATTTGAAAGAAATGTGTCAATGAACTATTGAAAAGGGTAAAATTCAACTTGGGTAATCAAGTGTTTTTCCTTTAAGTACATGCCCCCTCCCCCTACACTCAAGTCTACTCAAAATGAGATGGATGGATTTTTATAAGAATTTTTAAACAGATAATTAACTTTGGTCGGGAACCTCCACTCCAACACACCTGTCCATTTATTTTAATTCCTATCCTGTAATGTCTCAAAGGGAATTTAGTTTCATATGAACAGTTGAAAGTGAAAGTCTAACAGCAAGCTA
The DNA here is from genome assembly GCA_901482245.1 of Timema douglasi. Lineage (NCBI taxonomy): Eukaryota > Metazoa > Arthropoda > Insecta > Phasmatodea > Timematidae > Timema > Timema douglasi. The sequence goes on along the minus strand of CABEEJ010000722.1, from coordinate 95,809 downwards.
TGATCAGTGTTTTTTTTGTTTTGTTTTTTCGCTATGGCACCAGTCATGTTTTTGTTGGCCATAAAATGTAAATTATAGGCTGTGATCGACGTCTCCGTCACAATTAACAGCAAAATTGTAATGTGTCAAGCTTGCAACAACAACAAAATTGTAAATTATATGAAATCACAATTAGAGTAACATGTGTTAAATGTACTTTATGAAAATAATAAACGAATAAGTTATTTGAAGTGCTTTTAATATATCTAAGGACTTGTGTAGTAGTGGAAAGAGACAATTTCCTGATCATCCAATAGAACTATCTGCAAATCTTTTATGAAGAAACTATGGAAAGTATAATAAATTACATAAAAGATGCCTTCATATGGGTTATTGTAGATTAAACCATGAATGTTTAGGGTCACTTTCTTATGAATCTCGTGGTAGGTAAGCTAAATCCTGAAGAGCTTTCAAAACATATTTGATTTACTGCAAAGTGCGAGACCATACAAATCATTCCACTGTTGAAAGATTCGTGAATGATAGGTAGAAAGTGTTGGGGTCTAGGAGAACTCACAAAACAAGAAGGTCCTGGTGGTATTGTATTTGGATGCCAAAGTGTATATGCTGAAAACTGCAAGTTTTTTGAAGTTGTTCTACCCTGATATGATCCATCCTACAAGCTTGGCTCACAGACAACAACGTGTTGGGGACATTAGAGCAAACTTCCCCCAAGTGAATAGATTAATTTCTGTGAGAAAAAAGTGTTTGGGAAAGTTCCACATTGAGTCAAACTTAAAAACAACTCTTGTTTGATGTGCAGTTCTTCCTGGAACCAGTTTTAACAAGATGGAGAGCATGGATGGACGCGGCCAACTTCTACAATGAACAATCGAGCTAGGAAGTTAGTAGTAAATATGTTCGCCCCTCAGTATGCAATGTTCGCGCGTGACTCTCAGAACGCATTCTTTTATCCAAAAGTGGCCTGTTAAACTTCATACATCAGGTGCCACTTCAGCCGGCTTATGGAGAGTATCACACAACTGGAGACTTCTGGACTTCCACTACAAGAATCTATAGGTATAATGGAAAATGCAATTGAAAATTTAAAAAAGACCCTGGATATTAAACGTTTGTAAATGTGTGCCATGTACCCTGATGACATTTCTCCTGAGAAAATTATTTTGTTGAAATTCACCCCAGTGACGTGGCAAAGACATTTTCTGCCAACAAGTATATTCTCTCTTTGACAAACAGCTATCAATGACCACAGAAAAATTGAAATGTATATAATTGTGTATTATTCAACAAAGTACAAATAACCCATCATTGTATGTGCAGTTCACATTTTAAACAAGGTAAATGTTGCTAGCTTAATACAATATTTGTTTTATATGATATTACTTTTTTTATATATATAAATCTACATATCTAACCGCATATTTCACTGTATTTTACTAAATATTTGGGTGACCTGGTAGTCTAGAAATAAGGTGTCAGACTTCTGTGGTGGAGGTCTGGGATTCAATTCTCGGTCCTGGCACATATTTATTTGATTGCCAAGCCCTTCCTTCATCTCTGACAAGACTTGTATTAATCCCAACTTGTGAACGTGTGGAATGCCAGGCCTCCACCATGGTTCGGATCCTACGTTAAACTGTAGGCCCTCCATTTCATCTCACAATCACCCTATCATTACACATTAGCGTAAGTGCGTATAACCTGAACTGGTAGTAATACATGATGATGATGATAATAATAATAATAATAATAATAATAATACATGTATATTTTGGTATATGTTGCTACATAAAAATCCCAGCTTTATTGATGAGTTCCATTCCCTGTATTCTTAACTAGACATTAGAGTAATCAAATCTCGCAAGTTTCGGTGAGCAAGCCATGCAGCTCAAATTAATAAAACTAAAACTGTACTCAATGTATTGACTGGCAAACCTAATAGGAATAGACCCCATTGGTTCTGACGGAGGGAGTGTAATGAGTTGGATTGGATAGAATTAACCCAAGATAAGGACAGGTTATGTACTTTTGTAAGCTGGGAAATGAACTTTCGAGATACTAATGCCATAGAGTAAGTAAGTATAAGAATGATCCTGTGGACAACCATCATGTGTCATTGTTGATTTTCTCAGGTTCCATGAGGCATTTATTTTAAATATTCTTTATTTGTTTTTCACACTATAAAATAGGATCACTATTTAAGATTACCATTTTTTTTCTTTTCAAATTTTAATATAGGACATCGGCCAATGTCATGGATTATGTTTTTAAAAGAACTTATAGAAAAAAAATTCATTAAGAAGAAATTACAAAATTTTGTTTTTAAATATTTATGAAATATCCTTACATAAGTAGTCAAACTTTGAAATTTTGTATGCGGTACACATAATATATTTATGAGCAATTATTTTTCATTTTATGCTACAAAAAAGGCTAAATATAGAAGATGCTTTGAGCTTACAAGTGACAACCTTAAGTTCGAATAGTAAATTACTTTGTGATCAAAAGCAGACTCACCAGAGCCACTAATAAATATATAGTGATTTAAATGTTTGCATTTTGCAATTGGAGCCTTTTGCATAAGTATGTAGATGTGATTTTTTTTAAATATCTTTTTGGTCCTTTAGCTCTAAAATATTTGTAAAATTTAATTGTTTTTGAATGTTAGTAGCTAAAAAAATTTGTTGAATGCTTCAACATGAATTTTTTCTAATGCAAGGGCTCTTTCGATCTAAAACGTTTGGAAACCCCTGATTGCTACCATAGTAGAATAATGCGGATGGTGAGCTTGCTACCTTAGAGTGTAAACAAAGGGTATATGTGGGTGTGCGATGTCCATTTTTTCAATTCAAGCGAAGTCGAATCGTGTAACATGAAGTATTTCTTGAAATATTCCTAAGCAGAATCAAAGTTAGAATATTAAACAAATAAGTAAGAATAAAATATAATAGATTTTATAATTATATAACTTTCAATACTAAACATTAGTTACAAAATGTTATATTGCAAGCATAATTAACATATTGGGCCCTAAGCTGCCAGATTAAGTTAATAAACATGTAAATTAAACATCTAAATTTTTGTCATGCGAACATTAATTTGTAATGTATCCATTTTTGACTCTATGAGGTAGAAAGTTTACCTTACATTACTCCACTATAATCATAATTTAATTTGTTTGGATAAGACTGCTACCTTTCAAGGTAAATAAAGTGTACATTACATCACAAAACAACACTAATTGAATCTAATTGTGTATTTTGATTTTAAATTTTTTTGTTGACAAAGCTTCATAACTGTTAAATTTATAAGTTTACTTTCAAATCGAAGTAGAATTTGACGAGTATATGAAATTAAGTTTTCCAATGAATAAATGGGCTGAAATTTCCAATAACCACTATACCTTGGTCCAGAAAATGTATTTCCCTTATCAATAAATCATTGATAAAGGATGTGTTTGAACTATCTTTAATAAAAGCCATAATGTAAGTAAAGGCAAATATTTAAAGACAAAGAAGAAGAAAATACCACAATGCCTAAGCTAACTAAATGAGATTTTTTATTGTTCTTTCTCTGTCTTGTTTACCACAAATTAGTATCTCTAGTTACACAGCATCAACATTTTCCATTGAAAGAGTTTATTTTATAATACAGGCCTTTTAAGTACAAGTGCTTCATAAACATGTTTTGCTCTTTTTTTTGGACAGGTCCTTTTCCTTCAGGAGACATGGCAGATTGGTTTCGGTCTGGCTACTTTACTGTGAACTTACTCGTGAGACGTGGTTGCGATGAGCATTACTCACAATTAGGGGGCCTCATCAAATCTTGTGGTCGGATACCGTTTATGCTTGGTCCCGCACACAAGGTTAGAACACATGCTGTCAAGTCTACCTCTAAGTTAGATTGTTTTAAAAGGTATAAAAAACAATTAAATTAACAAACTATTGTTTTATTAAATATATTTTCCCAGATTCAAGACTTCAATTTTAAGAAAATACCATTACTTAAAAACAAATCTTGGATTTTCTCTTGAATGACCATATCACTTATCATCTACTAGATAAACTTAACACTATTTCTATTAATCTTTTGAGTGTTTTTTAACTGAGTCTAACTATCCATTTGGGTTAAATTCTCATGAATGAATGATACTATTGGGTAGGGACATGCAAAATTCATATTTGTGATAAAACAAATTTTTACACAAATTCTAATGTTTTCACACGACTAACACAAATTTAAACTTTTTTTTTTCTAAATAAACACAATTTCTTTGTAATTTGGCAAATATTACATCATGCAATATAATTTTCCACGCGGTAACACTGGTGATAGCACTATAGCAGGGCTGCCGTTTATACGAATAGTATCAGTTTTTACTTATTTTATAGGTATAAATGGATCACAGGAAAAATGAGTGTTTTCAGGATATTTAAGCTTTTTTTTTATCTAAGGTTAGCATTAAAATCACGATTTTTACTTTTACACATTACGATACCTAAATTTAAATTCTTTGTTTACAGCCTTTAAAAGATTTCATGCTAGCTCCAAGCAAGGACATTAAATGTGTGGACCTAGCTACAGGCAGTCATGTTTGGCAAATTTATATTTTCCTAGTTCTTATTCCGTTCTCCTTATTTGATAGTAGTTTAGTCTTCTATGATGACATATTTCGGTGTTATTATTGTTTGGTCTAAACCTAAGTTGATAATCGATTATTTCGATATTCCTATTTGTAAGACTCAAAGGTAATGATATTGAGATATTACTAAGCATATATTTATATTAGATTTTTCTCCAAATATGTTAATAAACAGTTAAATACACAATATGAATGGAAAATGTAGCTAGTTTTATCCTAGGTTTTTTTTAACGAATTAATTTAACCCTGTATTTATGTAAATAACATCACTTTCAGCTTATACACCTAAAAATAACCTCATCTTTTGCATGTCTCTACTAATGGGTTATGGATAAGGAAGGTTTAATTAAGAGGATGTGAACCTGTATTTGTGTTGAGAGAGAGAGAGTGTGTGTGTGTGTGTGTGTGTGTGTGCATGTGTGCGCATTTTGGGCAAACCACTTTCACTACACCTGATAAGGAACGAATCATAATTTCCCCATCATCGGCAGTTTAGTCTCTTGCGAGAGTAGCATTTTAGACCACGCAGACATCGAAGCAGGTTTGAAAGGGTTGACTTATTTGCTACGTTCGTTTATCTTTTATCAACCAACCTCAAAGTTAATATATTCAATAACTTTAAAGAGGATTTGGCTATTCACTTTAATGTGTCTACAGAAATTGCCCACTCACTGCTTTTGTATTATTTATGTGTATACTATTATACATGTAAGAAGTGGTCTTCAACCTTTTTTTATGTCCAAGAGCCAAAGTTTCAGTCCCTTGTTGGATTGCAGGTCGAAATACTTTACCAAAAATATTCGCCTGAATACATATTCAATTATTCATATTAGCTCATTATTCTACACTAATTACTCACACTAGGGACTGGGCCTGTCTCTGGCAGGTGTAATTTCGAATTCCTCGTGAAGTATGTTCTCTTTTGTATTTTACTATTTTTAGATTTTTCATAGCAAGAGGTAGGTCTTGTTTACTGAAGTAGTCATTTGTTGGTTCAAAGTACATTTGTATAAAAATGTAATTCTCTTTTTCACATAAAAGACAAAAATCATTTATAAGATTACATAAAATGTGTATATATTTTATTGGTTGATCATGTAAAATATACATCTGTATTTGTTATTTTTTTCCTTGAAATATTATATTTTTTATTAGCCGCAAAAAATGTGCTATGGTTTGAAGACCTCTACCTTAAAGAGTGAGAGGTAAAAATAAAATGGCAAATGCAATATAGCTTTCACATATTTAACCTAATAGTAACTGATCTAGTAGTTATGAAAATTGTCTACAATTTTCATACTCAACAGTGATAATTGCAAAATATAAAGACGATAAAACAGAAAAAATTAATGCAAAACTAGTCAAACATTATACTTTCAACTAGGAGTGAATAACTGTGCTGTTATGCCCACATGTTTTATATATATTTTAAGGAACATGTTTTTAGCATTTACTTTAATTAAATCAAAGATTTCCCTATCTCAAAAATGAAATAATCCATTATGTGTATTTCCTTCAAGGGTACTTTCTCCAACTTTTTGTTCTCCTAAAGAGCTGAAATTGATACGTAAAACTTGAAAAATCCAGGAGGGTGAACTCAAATATAAATAGAGTTCAATTTGGATGAACATCAATATTTGGGAAGTTTGTTTCCTGTTGTATGTGGTTTGTATGGCAAATTACATCTGACCCACTGCGGTTAACGTGTGGTCTAAAGTAGGGGCCGGTATACATTTTTTTGTGAAGGGCAAAATAGTAAATATCTTAGGCTCTGCAGGTCAATAGGCAAACTCGAGGATTTTTGTAGGTAGGCCTATTTAAATAACAAGAAAAAAAACAAGTTTGTGCAAATTTATTTAATAAAAGTAACATAATAATAATAATAATAATTAATAACAATACTACTACTAATAATAAAGTATACATATCTATTATTGAGAAAAATGGATTTGCTTTTTTTTTATTTTATTTTTTATGACATTACGCCAAATTGGGGTACAAAGTTAATACTCCCTATCATCTCAATTGATTGCAAATGTTCATCTGTTAATTTTGATCTGTATTGAGAACTTAAATGTTTCATTTTTGTAAATGTAAATGTATTTTAGCACAGTTAGATGCTGCCAAATACATATATAAAACCCCGAGCATATGGTCTTAATTGAGCATAATCATTACTTGGAAGAAATTGATAAAATACTTTTAGATTCTTCTTTTAAAATTTGCCTTTTAGTGTGTCTTCATACTGCAGATTAATCACTTCCATTTGAAGGTTAGGTAGAAACTCTATATTGCACAGTCAAATGGATTTGAAATATATAAATTTCTTCTGCACTTACATCAAGATCTAAAAAACACTGCTGGAACTGTAGTTTGAGCTCATAAAATATATTTGTATGAGAATGGAGCTTTCACTTCTTATTTTAGTTTTTGACAGCTTGGGAAATGGACAAAGCAGCATGACATGATCTGTGACTCGATCAACACCAGTTGTCGTTGAAATGACTTTACCACAATATAAGATTCACATATGAGCACTGTTTTGCCTTGTATTTTTAAGTTGAATCCATCAAGAAATCCTGAGATATCTGCAGCAATAGCTAATTGAGAAAAATCAATTTCTCCTCTGAGTTAAAAAATAATCTCAATATAATTCTACCACTGTTGAGCCATCAATCTCCTGTATGGTATGACAGGATGTGTATTAATCGCAACTTGTGAATGTGTGGAATGTCAGGTCCCCTCCGTGGTTCGAATTCCACATTAAACTGTAGGTCCTCCATTTCATCTCACAATCACCCTACCATTTCACATTAGCGTTAGTGTGTATAACCCGAGCGGGTAGTAAGATGCAGTGCTAATAATAATAATAATAATAATAATAATAATAATAATAATAATAATAATCCTGTATAATAGTAGGGAAAGTCAGGATATTTAGATTACATTTCCAATTTTTTTTAAAACCCATGGAAATGACACTGGTTAAGTCCACAAGATCGAATGAAGTTCACTGTTGACACATCTGGTTCAAGAATACATGATGGATTAAAACATTCCCCTCAAATTACCTGCTAGGGAATAATACAATGAATAACCATAGGCTTTGAATACCTTGCATTTTCACAAAGCTTGTAAATTTTTACACCTGAGCCTTTTTTCTGGTCCAGACATATTTTTGACACCCTTATTTGTGACATATTTTAGCTGATTCCACTTCAGATTGTTCTTTGTTAACGTTTCCTCAACTTCCTTGAAAATATTTTTGCTTGTAGTTGTTCCATGCCGGCTATTCATAGAACCTAATTCTTCAGTCACTTCAAAATCTGCATTAACCCCTCAAATAAACATCAGCAACTGAGAAGTTTCAATAACGTCTATTGACTCAGAAAACGCCAACAGAAAACACTCAATCATTTGCCTTGTTATTTAGTTGGTTATTGATCTTTTTCCCAATGTCCTCAACCTCTCGATCAATTGTTCTTGCTGGAAGGCTGATGGGTATAAATAAATCCAAATTATCTGGACACATTTCTTCAGCTGTTACATTAAACATGATTTATGGTAATTAACTCACAGTCAGTAAAGGGCTCTCCTTCCTTGGCTAATAAAGTAGCTACACGTAAACTTACTTTATATGCAGCCTCATTTTAATTTTTCATGAAGAAATTGCTTTATGATGAAATATTCCATTTGAAGGCTTACAATATTTCTGATCGTTGCTTTCTTGTGAGTTGGGAATATTGTATCAAGTGCTTAGTCTGGTAATGATGACATATATTGCACCCTTTTAGTACACCTATAGTGTCATAACATTATAACCACAATGCTCTGTCACCACCCCATTCTTCCTTTAAAAGCGCGGCATTCAAAGTCCACTTTTCTCATCTTTCCTGGTTTTGATAGTGGCATGATGGATATGCACAGGCAATAAAACGAGAACAAAGTGTAACAGAACAACAATACACGTGGCATGGGAAATGCTGTCAAATTATAACTGCGTGTCTTCACAACAAAGTTCACCAAGCTATAGGAGCGCCACATATGGTATTTCTCACAACTTCTCAACTCGGCAGTCAGCCATTTTATTATAGTGCGTACTTTGAAATTTTAAAGAATTTAAAAATGTAAAATCTATTCTGAGCTCACATACATAAAGAGGCGGCGGGCTGAATTTTGCCTGAGGGCCTTAGTTTCTTGACCTCTGGAAGGCACCAATCTCACAATAAAATAGTCTAGACTGCCGAAGATGGGGAGATTGGGGTTCGATGCCAATGGGGTGCACTGAGGGTGGTTTTCCCTCTCTCTCTCTCTCTCTCCATGCAAACCTGGGCACTACTCTAAATTAAAATCTTCCTAATCCCTAACACATTAGTGTAATTAGTAAATATAGTATAAGCTGAATGGTAATAATATGCAGTTCTAAAAAAAAACTTCTGAATACACGGGATTGCCATGTATTAATCTCTAAACAACAGAGGATAAACTTTGTATGGAATAAATAATTGTGCCTGTCGGGGCCAGGCCTGATTCACAGTACAACATAATTGAATATAACTTAGTACCAATAATTTTGTGTACGATTCTGATACTCAACAAAATCACAATTTATATAAATCATTTAGCACAAGTGTAATGCACATCACCTGTAGGACCTTTTTGGGCTGTACAAAATTTTCTTGCACTGCTTACACTGGTTTTTTAATTTGTCAGAAGCTTTATATCCCTAAATTTAGCAGGTCTTTTGTGTCTTGCTTTGGATATGCCTAAAAACATTGATTGAAATTTGTGAAACAAGTGAAGGATAAGAAGCAATAAATACTAGTGAATGGCAGGGTTTGTAATAAACACCAATTGTAATATTAAAAAAATACTTTGTTACTCATTTTGACGCTTAAGAAACAACAAGCATCATCAGTCAAATTGACTGCTTAGCATCCTTCTAGGTTGCAGGGGCTGGTAATTTTATTTAACAAAGATACTAAAGGTCTGATTTTTTCAATGAACGTTTGTAACAAAATTTGATCAAACATTTTTGAGCTATGGTATTTTAAAGGAGACCTACCTGTCAAAATGAGCGTGTCTGTCCTTCTAGTGTTAGTTTCCATCACATCTACCAATTTTAAAATAATTAGTTTGTTTAAAAAAGAGGCAAACATTTTATTTCATATTTTTCTGTTTTATCATTCTCAATACTGTAGACCAGTGAACCTGTCGCGGCCAACCATCCGCCGCCCACACAGTTGCCGAAAAGTGTTCCAAACCTCCCAGCAGCCATTGATCCTGACACAGTGATGCTGGAGCAGTATCACTTCCAGTTGCTACAGCGACAACTACTGCTCAGGTTTGTTTCAAACAAATCTGAAATATTATTAGGGTCTTAGAAATTTGAAGATGTAAAGAGTGGAGATATGCAAGACTTAAAAGTATTTCAATTTAAATGAGAAAAAAAATCTCGATCTCGTCTTGAAAATTAAAAATGAATTTCTAAAATTTTAGAAATTTGAATAAGATAAAAAAGCAAATAAATGCCTAAAACAAACAAACTAAACCAATAGTTTATTATTTTTAATAATACTCTAAAGACCCAAAAAAATAGGCCACATAATTTCTCTTAAAACTCTAATTAAGAAATATTTTACTATAAATATTGTTTCTCACACTATTATACATCAAAATTAAATTATAAATGGTATGCATTGCAACTATAACTTTTTTATTAATTGAATTTAAAATATGTATAGACTTTATCTTAAGAACAAGCGTTATAGTCAAAGGGGCAACCCACAACCCGCATTTCACCCATTTACCCAAAGGTTATTCTTATTCTGATGATATCTCAACTATCATGAATGATAGTAAATTATTTATTGTGTTAAATTTAAGGTATCAATATTTCAGACGATTATGCCAGACTCAGAATTTAATTAAACCATGGAATAATTAGATAAAGAATTAACTATAATTTAATAATTGTGTTTGAGCTTCAAACTATTAATTGAGCAGGAAATTTAATGTTTTAACTTGTCATTAATAATTGAAAATAGTTTAAGCTTGCAACAGTATGATTATAATTGGGTGTTTAATATGAAAAAACTGAATAAACTCAAAAAACATATTTCATGCATTTTATATGTAATATTCCAATGGAGATAGGTCACTTTACCTCCATTATATTGTCGAAATCCCACTAAGTGTGTCTGATTGGAAACTGAAGGGATGAAGGAGGAGCACTCTATCTTTTAATGCTGTTGCAATCTTTTTTTTTAAATGGCGAAAAAGGATAGGAGAAAGCATTCTTCTGATTAAAAAAAAAGCAGAGAGTTTTGAATTTGTATTGAGAAGCTCAAAAGAGAATATCCATAGATCTAGAGTAAATAGTTTGTGTACAGCAAGAAGCTTGTGATAACAATCACTGTTCAATTTTAATGATAATAAATTGGTAGGGGGGAGGTGGGGTGTTACTTGAACAATTCAAATTAGAACGTTGAAAATTGGCATATTGCTAGTACTTTGGATATATGTAGACTAAGGTTAAAATATGAAATATTAACTTTTCAACATGGTGCCCCAAAATGTATGGGGAGGGGAGGGGGGAAGAATGGAGGGTTACTTGAACCAATCGACATAGAATTGAGAATGAAAATTAAAATTGGCTTAGAAGAAGTACTTGGAATATCATCTATTCAACATGTTTACAAAATATACCAAATATTCGCTTAAATCCATTCAAACTTTAATAGAACTCTCCCACATCTCTATCTGTTGCACCACACGATTTTAATAATAATTGATGGTAGTCAGGTGCCTACTTAAATAAACATATTCTTAGACATAATCTTCACAAAAAGTATTGATAGCTCACCAAAACATTTATGTAAAAAACACACCAACTTCTACACTACAAAAATTCTTATTCAACCTTTAAAAGAAGTGAAATCTAAAACGTGACAAGTTCAACTTCCAATATATTTCCAAAGAACTGGTCACTTCTCGTCTATTTGCGCACCTAAATAAACTGGCATACCGGATTCTCGTATGTTTACCTATATATCTTAATAAATATGAAACTAAATAATTGGAATTGTTTCAGGAACAAAATTTAAAAGAGAAGTTTAAACTTGTTTTGAAAGCCATTGCAAGTTGAATTTGGCACACTCTTAGGCTGAAAGAGAACATTTTTAGTGTAGAACTGGAGCATTTTTTTTTTACATAAATGTTTTAGCGAGATTACTTTTACAGCCACAATCCCATTGTAATTATAAATTAAAATCATATTATGTATAATTAATTCAAAATTATATATTCTTTCTTGAATTAATGGGAGATTCTTATAAATAATGGTGTGCGAAGCTTAGAAAAGTCAAAGTCGAAGGTCAAATCGCCTTCAGCTTCGACTTCGACATCAACATCTACAACAACCTTCGCATATTAGAAAAATTTCAAAGGACGGATTAAATTTTGATAAACTTATCAAACGATTTAATTTTTCTTACAATTTATTACATTTTTCAATATTTGATAAATTTAAAACCGTTACTAGACAGAATTTTAACACTGACTAGTAATTTAACTAACACAACATAAACTGGGATCAAAATGAGTAAGTAAATGTTACTATATCATTTTCACTATTGCCAACATAATTTAGTAAAAAATAAAAATACCTATAAAGAAATAACACCATGGTTATTGGTATGAAGCAGAAAAAGCTCTTTAGTTGTGCTATCATTGCAGCTCATGTCTAATGTTTGGTCCATAGTATTCTATCTCTTTGGAAATTATCTGTGACAAATTTACAAGTGTATTTTGACACAGAAGTTTTTCTTAGCTTATTCACATGTTCTTTATTATTCAAAATGGCTGGTACAGAAAGTAGAAAACGAAATTTAACTTATAATTATAGGTGCAGATAAAAAGACATGCATATGTAAAGTTTGCAAAATAATATTATAAACTCCACGATGTAAGTAAAAATTAAAACTTAATTGATAAGTTACTAAGCTTATCAGTAACCCTGTGGGCATTAATTATTAATATAATCCTTAAATAAATAATAAGGATTTTTTTTTTTGGCTCTTGTTACTGACAAGATCTAAAAAAAATTATTAATTTAAAAATTAAAAGTAGTGTCAAGTGACAACGACAAAAATCCTAGGTAGCTTTGATTTTGACTTTTCTTCGCAAGTTTAAAGAATCGCTTTGACTTGCTTTGCATTTAAAAAGTGGCCTTCGCACACCCCTACGTATAAATGTTTAAAATAACTGTCACATTTTAAGTAGGCCTATATATACCATTGTTTTAATTTTATGTAGAAGGATTGTGTATTTAACTGTACAAGATATTGAATCCATATGTGTGTTTTAACCTAAAATATGCTCTACAAACTAAATGATAATAGATTCAGAATTCCAAAAAAATATGCTCTACACGATATATGCATATAAATTTGAAGGTCATTTCAAAGTTATTTGCAAGTAAATCTCATTCTTAAGTGTTTTAATGAACTATAAGGTTATCCAAAATAAGCGCCAGCCCAAATGTCAAAATAAATTTTTATTACAATATAAACTATATATTTACTTTGATAAACATAAATGCATTTTTGCCCTCTCGAGGGTAGTTTTCTCATCTTGTATTCGTGTCTCGATATTTTTTCATATTCTTATCTGATTGTTTCAAATTGAAATGTGTTTCTGGCCCATCTCTAGTCAGGAGTAAAAAAATTTTAATATTTTTGCTGGACACCTTGGATTACTGTGCTTTTAGGCAACAGCAAGAGTCTGCGATCCAAACAGCTCTCAGCAAACTTTCCCAGAGCGAACATTGGGGAACCCTCACCCCTGTTGAGCAACATCAGGTGTGTCACCATCATTCCATTTGAATGAAACAAAGCAAATACAATTCGTTCGTCAACTTTAAAAAATAACACAATCCATATCATATTCGAGATTACCTTTGGCTATATGTGTCAACATCCCAACAAATGAAATATGCCTAATTTTGATTAACTCTACTCTGGATTCACACATTCAATTAATTGTAATTAATATTCTACCAAACTTACTACATTTAAATAAAATGACACATTGGCCTACTATTTCATATTGTTAACTAGAAATACTATTTTAACCATCTTATATATTTTTTACTTTAAAGCATGAACATCAACATTTATAAGCATTAAAAATGTAATTGAAATAAATTTTTAACGAAAATCCATATATGATGTATACACAACACTTAATAATAATAATAATATTTAGCACCGCGTCTTACTACCCGTTCGGGTTATATGCTTTAAGTACTAATTACGCTAATAGATTAGGAATTGGGAAGGTTGAATTAGAGGAAGTGAACCCGCATTTGCGTGGAGGGAGAGTGGAAAACCATTTAGGAAATCACAACACTTAGAGGAATGGAATTGAAACCGAAGAAGTTGTCATGTACGGTTATTACATTAAGGGCTAATAAATGAAAGATAAAACATTTAAATTTCTAGCTCTTTGTGATTCTTATGTTTACTTATACCATAACTGTTACCAGGGGCATATATTGGTGGAATAACTGATTCAAATATCTATTTTATGAACTTTTGTTGTTGTAATTGTTAGTGTACTTAATTGCAATGTCTTGAAATACATTTACTTACATCTATTACTGTTTCCAGCTTGTGGCCTGGCTCACTTTTTTTTATTCAAGCCATATATTTTCCACTGCCAGCATACTAGGCCTGTCATAGCTATATATGCCTTATAATCTAACATAAGACTAGGGCAAGCACAAGATCCAGTCCTTGGCCGCTAATTTAGGATTGAGAAAGGATAAACCCATATTTCATCAATGATAAATTTTCTTCCACTTAAGGAATCAAACCCAGGACCTTTAACTCAGTAGGCAGATATGCTACCCAATGAGCTAAAGTGATGAGTGCCTTTAAAGACAGGAGTGTTAAAATCATTTGATTGTGCTTTGGTTATATTTTTATATTAGTGTTGTAGCTATCTTTGAATATTTTTTTTAAAGTGTTAGTTATGATTTAAAAATCAATAATTGATTAGGTACTTTTTTTTTCAACAATATTTACTATTTATAAAATTTAGTCTCATTCTTATTTTAAACACTTGTGTTGTTTTCACATATTTTTAAAATCTCTCATTTTAAAGATATGGTACTTAAATTTTATGCAACAGAGGATAACACAAAGCCTATAATCAAGTCTAAACATGAAATACCAATATTGAAGCCAAATACAGTGCTACAACTTCTTTCATCATTAGTCTTTAATTGCATTAAATACATTTTTCATACTACACTGGGAACTTAAAAGATAATTGGAATGTTAAGAAAAAAAATTCTAATATTGCAGGTTTTTTCAATAAACAATGGAAAATTACAGTCATATCTGATACAGAGAAAATATATATATGGTTTTGAAAGTGTCAATTTACATATTTATATTTTAATCATCAAAATAAACCATTATTAACATTTAATAGGCCAATTAGTAGATTTTGTTTTAGTTAGTATATTTTATATTATAAATTCCATAATGCTACAGTGAACTTTGAATACGTTTTGGTAATAATTTTAGTGTGATACTATGTAAAAGTTAGTAAAACACATCTTGCGAAACTTCACTGTGTGTGTGTGTGTGTGTGCACGTGTGCATGCATATTAACCATATTATTTTACATTGATATTATAGTAAATGCTAATTGCAACAATATTTGTGTTTTAGTTAATACTCCAGCAAGTGGCTAGCCAGCCAGTCGACCTTTATGGACAGCATCATCCAGGGGCTGAACCACAGAAAAATTCAATCATGCATCTACTTCCTCAGGTATATTTCCTATTGTTAAAACTTGACTTTCAATATTTTTCAAATTAATTTTAAAAAAACTATGCAAATTACAGTGCATAACCAAGTTTTCTCCATCTCCATTGAAGAACAATAGTCAATCGACCTTTAAACAGAAATGAGTTTTTTGAAACATCAAATCAAGTCCTAAATGATTTGACACATTGCAATATTTGAATGAACCTTCCCTGATATTAATATTGAGTCAATATTTTTATTCCCCATAGTAACTTAAACAGCAAAATCAAGTGGAGGGAAAACTATACCAATTTTAACCTCCTATGGTTTTGAGTTTCAATATTCTCCATATATCAGAGATTTGTGGGTAAGTTAAAGATTCAGATTCAATATTCAGATTGATCTCCCCTATAGTTTTAATATAGCCTTCTTAAAATATAATATTCTAATCCAAATGTTAGTTACCTATATCAGGAACCAAATAATCTAGGCTAAAAGTGTAAGAATTTGAAAAATTAGGAAATATGATATCTTTTCTCATTACATCTCTAGTCTAAGCTAGTCCAACCAGCAATGGTCGAGAGCAAGCTGGATCCCCTCCAACAGTTAATCCAGCAAATGGGTGGCCTGCAGCAACCCATCATGCACACTGCGGCTCCCCCCAAGACTCCCCTTGTCCCTGCAGCCAACCCTGCCAACGATCCCTTGCAGATTCTACTACGACAACTCAGTGCCAGCAAACCTCAGGTAGAGTTCTTATCAATTCATCACTATGTTGTATTTCCTGATGAACACTTAAACAGGGTTATTAGTGCCTAGAACCTACATATAGGAAATTAACTTGCAACGATATTTCTTCCGAAATATTGATACAAATACCTGACTGGCTACAGGATGAGTTGAGGGTGGGTTGGAATTTACTATAACTAATGAGGTCTAGCGAAGGCACAAAACTGAAGTACACGAAACATCCAGGGGGGAATCTGACACAATGGGCGCCACTTGATTTCATCTAATTTGGGAACCAAGACCCATTAAACCCAAACTAAAGTTAAACTTAAAGTTGGCCACCAGTTACGGTGACTGCAAGACTCCAATTCCCTACAACTCATTAGTTCCCTGAATATTTAAAATAAAAAATTAAATGTCGAATTCACAAGGAGTTACTTTAAAAGTTTAATATAAATATGACCTTGTTTGGAAAGTTTCACAAAATGATTTACATAGGAAAATTTTGTAGGTACATAAGGTTGATCGAAAACAGAGGGAAAAAAGATTTGTTTGACAAAAAAAAAGTGTAAAGTAAGCTAAGTTAAAAAATAGTAAAACCTCTTAAATAGAATTTCAGGGAATACCCTTAACCAAATTAGGTGTGATTTATAAATCAAAAGCATTAACTAAACTTTCTAACTCCTGAATAGGCTTAAGAAAAATGTAAAAAAAAAGAGGAGTATTTACTTATCTAGACACATATGCTTTGATATATGCCTTCCAGTAAACTTCTTTCATACAAAAAACAACTACATAGAGCACAAGCTTGGGCACAAACTCAGGATTCAGACCGTAATACTTGCTGGGGTGGTCAAGCAGTCAATTATTAAATTACATAGGTTGAGGGGCCAAGCTAGTTATTAGTTAAGCAAGTTATGGCCTAACATGAATCTTAAGCTTCCAAAATGTGGTGAAATGTATCCTTATGGATTTATTCACATAACTAAAGGACAGATCTATATTGAAACTGCCAGTGTAACTTACGTAGCTTGACCCGGTTTGGCTACTCGTGGGACTGTGTGAGGGTCTGGAATCTCCTCCCACAGGATCATTATAGCCACCAAACTCCTACATGTACTTCAGGACGAAATGTTTGGGAACCAGATAACGAAGTCTCATCTGTTTAGCCCGGGTGGGAAGACCCTGAGTAACATCACATGTGTTAAAAAAGTAATAGTACTCAGTTTCCCCAAATGTACATTAATGAAACGCAATAAAAATCAAGGAATATAAAAAAAACAATTTTCTCAATTATGAAAAGAGGTGTACTCTATTAAATTCACAGATCGGGCACATTTAACTAAGTTTGTGCTGTCTGCCTAAGTATGAGGGTCTAATCACAAGAACCGAAGTGGCCTATGGTGATTTTAAAATTCAATAATCTTGCCTATTTCTACATTTAGGCTCTAAAGATGAATAAGTTTAAAAGTTAAACAAAAATAATTAGCAAACTGGCTAAAAATTAAGGCTGAGCCTACCCATAAATGCACGATTATGAACAAAAAAATGATAAAAAATCGAATAATTCAACGTTTTTTTATTTATTTTAGTAACAACATATCTGGGCATCTTTCATAATTCTTATGGAATTTTCAAACCATGCTAAAAATAGTTATTGAAATATTTTTGTTAAAATGTTTCCATTTCAATGCATATTAAATGGGAAAACAATAATTATTAATCGATTTATTTATTTTATTTTTACAATTAAGCTAGAGTGTTTGTTTATAATATATTATTTAATGAATAATTTATTTTTATTTTTGTTTTTATTTTTATTTTTAAACATACTTTAAAATTTGAGTTGGCTTCAATAACCACAACGATATTGAGCTCTAACGACTCCTCATTAATAAGTCTACTGGCCAAAAGTGGTTTTAAAGCTCTATTATGTTATTAATTTGAAAATTTATATTGATTTTTAACAATTTGTAAAGTAACCAAATGATTTATAAGTGGAAATGATGATATTATATCAATTAGATAGCCAATGCTTAATGTTTGCTTACATGAAATTAAAGCTCAAAAATGACGAGCCTACAAAACTTTCGATCTCGATCTCGAGCTTAAAGGACGAGCTCAACTCGAAGCTCGAAATCCAAGAACTCGCAGAACCCTAGTTTGAGCCTATGTATCAAATTTGACACATTAGTATAGTATCTTTTGATTTCACATTTTTTTACAAAAATCTAAAGGCCTATAATACTGCAATATGTTCAGGAGTGCTGCTTATATTTAATATCCATTTTTAGCATTTGCTAAAACTAGCACATTCTGTGTGAAGTGAAGGTTTGTTTATCATTTGAACTATAGACAGAGTCCTTGTGGAGCCAACCTGTCATGTTTGGCAACACCCCTTCCTGGATGTCCCAACAAGTGGCCCCCCCACCTGGCCAACAAAGACCCATGTCCTTCTGGGATCTCCAAGGCAAAGCAATCAAAACCGAGCAGGAAATACTGGTAATAGTTTGAAACTAGAAAACAGTTTTTTCATTAATGTATTTAACTAAAAAATGGTTTAAAGTCATCAATGTTTTCTTAGGTGTTTTAATCTGGCTTGATGGGGAGAGGCTGTAGAGTTTGACTACTTATCAATGGAGACCCTTATTTGATCACAGGATGGGTCTATTAAATTACGAATTGTATTTAAGTCTGACACAGGCCTATTTATAGTGGGATTTAAAAAAAATCTGGTGATAAGGAATCACAATTTCAATTTTTATTTTTTAAAAGTTAACAATTTAAAAAAATAATCACAATTTTTTTAAACCAAAACCATATTATTGATCCTTTTATTAAGTTTGTATACTTCTTAAATGCCATATGATTTCATTGCAGGAGGAGCAAAGATTATCAGAGGAAAGACGACTTGAGGAACTTAGGTCTGTAATATTAACACTGTAAATTTTATACGTGATAAAAAAACATATTTGGTACAGGCTTGCAAACTAAAGAGAGAAACTGCTAGTCCACATAAACAGACATAAATATCAAATCATTTTACGTCTACTTGTGAAACCCCATATTATCGTCATCATCATCAACTATTTCCACCCTGTGGCCAGCTCAGTTTAGTAAAATGTCTTCATTTTCATCTATCCTTCCACCATTCTTCCTCCTTTGATTGCTTCCGTAACTCTCCTCTCTCTTGCACACTTTCTGTTATCTGCTCTTCCCATCTCTTTCTTGGCCTCACTTGTGATTATTTTCATACATTCTTCATTTCCACCATTTTATTTTGTCCTCCATCCCCATTATATTCAGGGCCATGGAGAGCAATCACGGGCCCCAGGGACAAATTCAAAAATTAAAATCATACTTTAAATCACTTTAAAAAATATGAGCTATACAAACGTAATAAAAACATATGGACTCACAATACAAAGGACAAAGGATATCAATAAGCATTATTACTAGAAAACGGGTGACTTTAATTTTTCACTTGAAAATAAAAGCCCTTTTAAAAAGGAAACATCCAACTAGATGATACCTGACCTATCTCATAAGTAAAATTTACTTCTATTGAATTTATTAACATAAGGTTAAAAAAACTAAAAAAGTATATATTTAGTTTAACTATAAAAGCATGACATAATAATTTTAATTACATTCAAAAGAATAATATTTAATATTTAAAGTATAAAAAAGCCTCACATTTAAGGTAATTATTGCCAAATGTTCTTAAAAATCTTTCATTTTACATACATAAATTAAAAAAATTGCTTTTCTGGCCATTAGTAGACTAGTAGTTGCTTCCGGACCTGTGTGCGACACCCGTGCACTGCGATAACATCACCGTTGACTACCGAATAATTCAGCCAAAAATAAATATTTGTGGATCGCACAGTAATAAACATTAAAATATAACTTAAGTTGGTTGTTGACTTAAATAATATGTAGATATTCGTATTCCCTAAAACTAATAGCATTTCTGAGGTCTTAAAATTTAATAAATTTTGTATTTGACTAAAAATTAAGTAAACAGTAGGGCCATATAGGCCATATTTGGTTTGTTCCTATTACTCTTTTCCAAACAATCATTTGTGTGTAACAAAATTGCATAGAAATTATTAATTCACTCAAAACACATTTTTTGTTCTTTGAAATGTATATTAGTAATCAAATGGAGAAATTAATAATTAAGTATTCTCAAACTTCTTTTTTTATTCATGGTGCTAATTGCTTAAACAAAACAAAGTATTATCTTAATTTAATTTTCAAGTTATTTTTAGTTGTTTAAAGATTAGAAATTAAATATTATACACCAATTTTATGGGGGGGAAATATTTAAATTTTAAACCCATCAATATTTATTACATTATGTTAATTCAGGAAAGAAGAAAAGCATAAAGAAGAAGTTGAAAAGGCCCGGTTGAAGGCAGAAGAGAAAAAGAGGAAGTTAGAGGAACGAAGAAAAATGGAGGAAGAGAAGAAGAAAAAACAGGAAGAAGAGGAGAGAAGGAGACTCAAGGAAGAGGAGGAGAAGAGAAAGAAAGAGGTAAAACACTTAAATACCTGCAAATGGTTTGAAAAGAGTCATTGGTAAGTATCAGTCATTCATTAATCATATTGTTTATCTTAACAATTCTTAGAATAAAGAAAATTTTGCCATTAATTATAATAAATCCTTTTTGGGGCCTGACAATTCACTAAACAATTTCTTATGCACACAATTTAAAAACCTTTGAACCTTTGAAACGATACAAGGTTTTGATTAAGTATCAAATTCAAGTTTAAAAAAATACCTTTTATTACATTTTGAATTGAAATTTGATTTAAGGCTATGCCAACCTGGCGATTTGTTGAGCTTTCAGCTCTCAAAATACATGGCAGTGCTAACCTTACACAAACTAATAATCATATTGGCAGAAATACTTCATTTTAGAAAACATTCTAAATCTCAATCTCTGTTATTAAACTGAATACACATTTACATCATTTTCGTCTATTCAACCTTTAACATTCAATTTATTTCTTATTGTAATCTTTGTTATTATAACATAGACATACTTCAGTGTTGAATCATTTGTGGAGCTACCTGATCGGCAGGAAATTTGGTCTGTATGATTATTTTTCCAGTAACTTAAAAAAGAGTTGAAATGAACACAAAGCTTGTCAGAAGCATAAGTGACCCAAGTACGGCTGATAAACAACAAATAACACACTGGCTACATAGATATTAAGTTTAATTTTCTTTTGTAACCTGTTAGCTAATTATAATGGTCTAATTTTTATTTTGCAACCTGTGTCGGGGGATTGGGCGGTGACGATCAATTTTCTTTAAGAGACATCCATTACCTATTTGTCCATTGGCAGCAGTGTAAAGTATGAACTGTGTTCTTCTTTTCATTGTAAAGGCCATATTGTGTTCGTCCCCCTTTTATATGTTTCTATCCACCTTTCCTATACCTTCTTCTAAATATAATACTAATTTTTATTTTGTAATAGTATGTGAACAAATTCTCCACTCTATGAAAAAGTGTGAAACTGATAGGTCAAATATTGAGTTGTAATTAGGGATAGGCCTTCAAATCCCTTGAATCCGGAAGGTTATTAGAGATTCAAGGATTTAAGAAAATTTCAAATTTGGAACTCACATCCTTAGAAAGAAAAAAAAAATCAAAAAGAAAATAATTTTTTTTAGTGAAATTGGTTTTATAGCTCTAATACTGCTTATTGAGTGTTTCAGAACCAACTAAATTATATGATGAACTTAACAACCAGACCCCAGACTAGTGATTTAACACTAAAACTAAATGTATGAATGTTATAGCTTATAATAAATGGATTAAAAGAAAGAATGTCAATATTTAGTTATTATTTGTATTTTATATTATTCTATTGTATCTATATATCCTTTTATGTTCATATTTTTCCCCCCAAGATTTGGATTGAGATTTGAAAGTAAATTGGAGATTCATATTTGAGATTTAACTCTATAAGGAAACTCTTTTCGCTTTATGAGGCAATTGCATTACATTTGGAAGAAGGTAGAGGAAAGGTGGATAGAAACACATAAATTTCTATCCACCTTTCCTCTACCTTCTTCCAAATATTTGAGATTTGAATTTGTAAAAGAATGAATTCAACCTAGCTCTAGAAGTAATATACCAATAATTAGTAGGATTAGGTTTATTATGAGTTTTTCAGACCATTGGTGACCTGGCGGTCTAGGAGTAAGGTGTCAGACGTCTGTGCTGGGGGTCCGGGGTTCAATCCTATGTCCCAGCACAGATCTATCTGATTGCCAAACCCTTCCTTCACCTCTGACAAGACATGTATTAATCACAACTTTTGAATGTGTGGAATTCCAGGCTTCTGCCATGGTTCGGATCCCACGTTAAACTGTAGGTCCTTCATTTCATCTCACAATCACCCTACCATTACACATAAGCGTAAGTGCGTATAACCCGAACGAGTAGTAAGAAGCGAATGCTAATAATAATTCAGACCATTTTTATATTACCCTATTGACACTGGGGAAAATTTTTTCAGCAGAAGCTACAGTAAGGATCAGGTGTGAGAATGCACAATACATATTTTAATTATTTGTTTCACCATGTCTCACTACCTATTCAGGTTTCAAATATTAATTAGTGGACTGGGGTTGAGGATAGTTAAAATAAAAGGAAATATATGTGCATTATCGTGAAGGAAGAGTCGGAATTAAATAATATTATAGATTAGAATATGACAACATTGGTCTACTATAGGGTTTTTGCAGCGAAGAGAATGATAAATCATTAAGACTAATTATTTAGTTTGAATCCTGGTCAAGGCAATTTGTTTTAGTCTTTGCTCTTAGTAGCATGCAAAAAATATGTAAGGTAGCTTGTGAAACATGAAATAAAAACAATAATTTATAATATATATATATTTATAATATATATTATATATATAATATTTATAATATGAGTAGCGTTGAGAGAAAACTCATAAACATGCCTCCCAGCAGATGGGAAAACGGCCCTCCTTATCCACCAATTAGTGTAAATATGTGGGTAAATTTGATGGGTAGTGAAAGTCAATGCACAAATACATATTGTGTATAAAAGTTCCCCGAAAACAGCTAAATAATATCCTCATTGATTGTTGCATGCTCTAAGAAGGCATCACTTTTGCAATGACAGGGAAGTCAGGGTTCAAATTCCAGACATGTCTACTGCGGATACTTATTTTGAATGTTTCCCAACTCTCCTTCCACACAAACATGGGTACATTTTAAATAAATTTTACCCTACTCATCCCTACACCATGTATTGTAAAAATGCTAATATTAATTTTTTTTGTAAAATAAGGTGCACAATAATAGATTTTGTGTAGCTCTTATTGCATAAACAACTCATAAGGGACACCGACTTTTTGCAAACACTTTTTTTTATGACATGTTTGAGAAATCCATTTTAAAAGTACTGAAATTTTTTGGTTCATGTTGTATAGGCTAAACTTTGTTTGTAGAGTGGCTTGTCACATTCTTCATTAATAGTTAAAAAATGTTAAACATAAAAAATTATAGATAATAATCTCCAATACAGGCAATGCTTTATAAACTTGTTTTTTAATAGATGGATCTTGACTCTAATAATAAAAATTTAACTTCAAACCAAAAGGTTAACAAAATGAATTAGTCAAACCTTCTTTAGCTGACATGGTTCTAGAGAATTTTTGTTGCTCTTTATTGGTAGGTAACTTGAATAAATACTTAAATAGTTAATTTAAATTTTACTGCTATTAAAAGATGCCTATTAAATTTATTTTTCCCATTAAATGACAATACAATGGCCGCATTTGTATCTAGGGCTGAAGAAAAGTCCAACTTTTCTATTAATTTTGAAGTCATAATGTAATTGCTGTATTAAAAATAAAACATTTTAGATCATGATTTAAAAAGTATCTCTCAACAATGATTAAGACTTGATAATAAGGATGCAACCTCAAATCTCTTAAATCTTAAAGGATATTTGCAGATTCCAGACCCAAATTTCTAAATAAAAAAATACTACAATTGAAATCTGTTTTTATAGATTTAATACTTCTTATTGGTGGCTCAAAGCCATTTATATTATAGGATGAACTTAACAACCAGGCCCAAGATCAATAATTTAACACTTTTTTTATACATAACATCCCTTAATGTTTCCAGTCTTGGACCTGAGTTAGTTTCTTTTTCAAGTCATATATTTTCCACTACCGGCTGGCTTGTCCTGTCATAGCTTCATATGCCTTGTAATCAAAATTAAGACTACAACACCCAGTCCCCGGCTGTAAATTCATCACTTTGAAATGGTATACCCACATTTCATTAATGATTAGAGATGGGACGATACCAGATTCTTGTTTTCAATTCTTACATTTTTAGCTCAATTCTTCAATATTCAATTCTCACTGGGATAGGGCTGAAACTAAGTGGGAACAGCCATATTGGTTTATGTTAATAGAAACCAATATGGCTGCCGTGATAGGAAAACCTTTTTTACCAATTTAATTTTACTCTGGAAATTTAAATAAACGTCTATTAAATATTAATTAGACTGTTAAAACATTTTTGCCTTTACAAATTACAGTCATGATTTTATTTTGGCTTTGAATTTTGAAATAAACTTTACCTATATTATTAATATTATTTAATTCATGACAGTAAATTTTTAAAGCAGTTGTAATATATTTTTTAACACATGGTTGATATCTGTTATTATGGAGGTTTATTCGCGTTTTTCTTGAATACGTTATACTACCACAGTAAATATGTTTACATATTGAAACAAAACATAAATTTTTAGGTTTTCAAATCTAATCAAAGCTTTTATAAGTTTTACTATACAAATATATGAAATAATTAACAAAAAAAATGCATTACAAACAGCCTTTAATAACAGGTATTCATTAATATCTTAATAAAACATTCATGATCATTTGCACATATCTTTAGGAATCGAGGCATTAAGAATCGAGTTAGTTTCTCGATTCTCAATCCTCTCGATACCCTTAAGAATCGATAGGTATCAAGCAATCGAATTTTCCATCTCTATTAATGATACATTTTTCGGTCATGCTGGGAATCAAACCCATGACCCTTACTTAACTCAGCAGACAGACACGCTACAGACTACTAAGGTTTCAGATTAATTTAACACTTAAATGAATGAATGTTAAAATTAATGGATTATAAGAAAGAATGTTAACATATAATAATCATTTCTATTTTCTTTAATTCTATTATATTTATATTTCCTCTTATGTTCATAATTTTTTTTAAGATTCGAGATTCAAATGTAAATTGGAGATTCAGTTTCAAATTCGTAAAATACTGGATTCAACCCATCTCTACTTAACAGTACAAAAAATTGTATTCTTAATAATAAAAACATTAGGAAATCCAGGGGGTGTGCAAATCTTTGAAAATTTCAACTTTGCTTTAAGAGTGAAATTTTGGAATCAACAATTACAAAGCTTTATCAAAAAAATATTTAAACTTAAAGAACACATTTATGCTTTTTTATTAATCTCCCTCAGTTATTTCCATCATAGTGTTAATGTAAAAAAAATCTGAAATAATTATATTTAGAGATGTCACGATACCTGTTTTTCTCAATTCTTTGATTCTTAATTTCAGCCGCAATTCTTTGATTCTTGAAAATTTCCCATTTCATTATTTTTCCAAGCATTATTGATAGAAAATCTAACTTGCCTAATAACCTACTCCCTCCACAATGCGAAACTTGGACTAGACCATTTCAACACATGATCGCTTGAAAGTTTAATTTCAAAATCTTAAAAGATATTTACTAAACACACTAAAAGTTTCCAAAACGAAAAATTCAAACCTACTCAAAATTAATTCAATAAATTGCGAATTTTATAATGGAATGAAGAACACATTTAACATGATACAAAAATTTCAAGTCATCCACCATAACTGATCCTACGCACGTTAGCTCGGTAGAAATTAGTGATAAAGTTTTGGCAGCGAGGTATCAATAAATTAAAATAAATATAACTTTTTTTGCTGCATTTTTATTAACTACTTCAATTTTTGTTTTATTTTTAATAAACTTGTCTTATTCAAATAGCTAAATAAAACATTAAAGATTGAAGAGTAACCAAGAATATAATTACAGGAGACTGGCCATTTTAATTTAATAGGAATATCGTAGCTTTCGATTTACATGTTATGATATATCGATTAATCATAAATATTTTGCTATATTACAGAAACTTTCCATTCTAGTCTACGTATTATATATCAATTGTTTGTTTAGAATTGATTAATATATGTTGACAGTCTCACTTAACTTTTACTTTAAAAAAAAGTGTGTCAAAGTTGTTAAGTTTTTACAAGAGATTGGTCAAAACCACTATTTCTCGAAACTGAATCTACATTTTATTTTCATATCTCGAATCCGAATCCTACAAATTGTTATAAATTTTAGTGATATACAAATAGACCTACTTTACACAACATAAGTGTAAACTGTGAATTAAGATTTATTTCATGCTTTCAATCTTAATCAACCCCAACCAACCCTCGCAAAATACAGGTTAAAGTCCTGCCAAATTAAACAAACTAGGATCAAATTATTGTTTAAAGATCAAATCAATCAATATTTGAGTGTCTTTTAGTTGTTTTTAAAAGTGTTATTAGATTGAGCTAAGTTTCTAAAAAACGTGAAATAAACAGAATAGGCCCAGTTATCCTTTGATCAACTTTAATCATCATTAAAGGATATTTTATTGTATTAAGATAGTAGAAATAAAAATACAAAGGGATATTTTTATTAAAGACTAAAACAACATACTTAACAACTAAACATACATTAGAAATAGTGATCTCAATAATGTCTTAGTATGTTTTATTATTATTTTCTTGTATATCCATTATATAGTTTCCCGTAGAAAACAAATATATTTGATTCTTGCGATATATCAATTTTCTGAGAATACGTTCTATTTAAAACACGAACATATTTTCGACTACAATATGTTCATTCCCATTTTATAAGGCAGGACTACGTTTGAATATTTCTACAATTACTTCAATAACATAATTTAAAAAATAATAAAAACTAAGTTTAAATCAATTTAAAAATAAATAATTGATTAGCAAGTCGTTATTTGATTCTTAAAACTCGAGAGCCCTTATTAAGTGATCAGACTACCTGAATCAATTTTAAACAAATAATTGATATACGATATGTAGGCTGGTAGGGATAAATAAACAGTTTTATCACTGTCTGACTATTGACAGTATTTATTTTTCATGAAACCCATCCAAAAGTCTAACTTAAGGATCATATGCAATAAATTGGGGCTCTTTGCATAGTTATAGATAATTAAAACCAGTTGAGTAGTAAGATTTAACAGTATCTTTATTTTAATCATCACTCGGGCAAGTAAACATAATATACGTCATGGCGGCTAACTTTATATCGTGGGTAATGGCTGCTTATTTTGTATCATCCGTAATGTGTTTTATTTATTCGAGTTTATTTGTTATTCTAGTTATGATTTTCAGTTTTTGAAGTGTTTTAATGTGTTCATTAAAATATTTACAAGAATGTTCATGAGGTGAAAGTTGTAGAATTGAGCATGTGCCGAAACAATCGAGTCCTAGCTTCCCATACAGGGGGGAGGGTAGGGTACTAGGCACGTAAATTTTCCACACCTAACTTTTTTTTTAAATAAGATTTTATTCATGTTTATCTCTTTTGTCCAACAAAATAAATATTACGGATTAAGTTGTGCTTTTCAAGTAGGCCTAAGTAATTTTTGAATTAAAAATATTATGCTTTGTTTATGAGGTGAAAGATTCAATCATCAAATCCTCGAATCTCGAATACTTGTCAGGATTCGAAGATTCGAGTGGCCCATCTCTAGTTTTTACCTATTGATAGTGTCATTTCAGTTTGTATTATATTCAAGACAATTTATTTTTCATGTAGAACAGCTCAAAATTTTGGGGTCTTATTATATTCGGGATCATATTATATTCAGGTCATTACGGTATATTTACAATTTGCTGGTATTTAAGTGAAACGGTAACTAAATTAATATTAGAGATAATAAATTATTACCTATTTTGAATGTTGTCGTTTTGTTTATTTACCAGTTTGATCGAGTAGCGAGAATCGTAATATTATGATCGATTCTCAATTATTTCGTAACTAGTAAGAATCGAGTTTGACACCCCTAATTATATTACTTTTTGGTTAGTAACTTAATTTATTATTTTAATAAGAATTACATTAATCACATTTGGAATATAGCATTTTGTTAATTATATTTGATACCTAAATTTACATAGTTATATAAAGTCTAATATTTTTTATCTAAATTAAACACTTTTTTTAACTATTTAAACTGTGATTTGGGTTCGGGAATATTTCATAATATTCTTTTTGACATTTCTTCAAATTGAAAGAGTGGGTTTTGCACACTCCTAGGTGGATTTTTGCACTCCCCTTCTCTCTCATCCATTCCTCTCTCTGCTCTACTATAAATTACATTATCATTGATTAATTAATTATTTACTAAATATTTAAAACTAAAGTTACTATAAATAATATTATTATATTAGAATTAAGAACAGAAATAAAATATCCAAACAACCAAAATAAAGTGCACCATAATTTGTCTGAATAACAAAAAAAGAAAGACACAAATAGGTAAGGTCACTTTATTCTATTAAATAAAACTGCAAGATATACAAGATTGGTGACTGGTGAGTGATAACTCAATATTTGTAAGTTATCTAAGGGCTTTAGTGATTATAGGAGTTGCTAACAGTTTACAATAGTAATAGCAATATTTAAAAATAGAAATATTATTATTATTATTATTATTATTAGCACCACGTCTTACTACCCGTTTGGGTTATACGCACTTAAGCTAATGTGTAATGGTAGGGTGATTGTGAGATGAAATGAAGGACCTACAGTTTAACGTGGAATCCGAACCACGGTGGAGGCCTGGCATTCCTCACATTCACAAGATGTCTTGTCAGAGGTGAAGGAAGGGTTTGGTAATCAGATAAATCTGTGCCGGGACCGAGGATTGAACCCCGGCCGCCAGCACAGAAGTCTGACACCTTACCCCTAGACCACCAGGTCACCCAAAAATAGAAATAAATTAATATCAGGTTTATTAAAATGGCCATAAAGAAGACATAAGCATGTAAAAACATTAGAAAGGAGTAAGGAGTTAACGAAAAACACTTTTAGGACAAGAGATTAAAATGTGTGTTACACAAACTGAATACAATAATTCACAAAAATAATGTAAACACTTTTCGACACCTTAGCTTAGTTGGTAGCGTGCTTGCCTACTGAGCTAAGGGTCCCTGGTTCAATTCCCGGCATGGCCGAAAAATTTATCTGGTGACATATAGGGGTGTGCGAAGTTCACTTTTTCCATTTGAAGTAAACTTGAATTGAACATAGGAAATATTCTCGGAGACTAATCGAAGTTTGAATATTTTCTTTTAGTTGTTTTATTCTTGAGAAAATATTATATTATGGTTATTTATATAACTTAATGCACTAAGATTTCTTGGAAAATATTTTATTAAACCATTGTAATAGTTCGTGTTAGTCTGACTATTCAAGCTACTATGACAATTTACAATTAAATTTAGTAATTTTTTTTCCATTTGAATATTAATTTGTAATGTATAAAACAGCTCAGAATAGTTACAATTGAACATAAATTGAATATTTTACCTGTCAATATTTTTATTAGCGAGGCTTCGAAGCCCTGTAAAGTCGAATCTGATGTTTGTTTTGAAGCCAAGTCGAAGTTTCGAAGCTTCTCACACCTCTAGTGAAATGTGGATTTACCCTTTCACAGTGATAAATTAACAGCCGGGGACTGTGTGTTGTTTCGGTTTTAGCCTTAAGTTAGGTTGTAAGGCATATGAAGCTACAACATGCCTAGCAAGCCAATAATGGAAAATATATGGCTTGAATAAAAAACTAACACAGGCCACAGGCTGGAAACAGTAATGGATGTAAAATAATTGAAACCTTAAATAGGGTGGTATTGGAACCAAAGAAGCAATCATGCAATATCATAACATTAAGGACTAATAAACAAAATATGAATCATTTCAAATTTCTAACACTTTGTGATTCTTACATTTTCTTAAGGGTAAATAAAGTTATGGGGGCATATTTTGGGGAAATATTAGGATTAGCTTATTAAAATGTCATTTTTATAAAAAAATGATAATTTTTAATTGTTTGTTTAATTTTAGCATTTTTAAAGACATTCGATTAAATGTATGCTTTAATTGGTGACATTTTAAATATACTATTTTACTTTAAAATCATGTATGTACTCAAACTCCGTAGCTTTTTTGAAATATTTGATTTGAGTTTGATTCGAATGAAAAATAGCCAAGCTCACAGACCCCTGTTAATTAATCTAATGTATATTTGAGAAACTTGACATTATATTTGATATGCTTAGTTTTCACTAGCACTGTTATTTCTTAATTACTAATGCTATAAAAGGACTAGCCTTAAACCATTTCTTTCTTTCGTTTCATGTATATGAATGGTTTAAATTTTACCAGTAATTTAAAAATATTTTTCAGGAAGCTAAAAGACAACATGAAGAGGAGGTTCGAAAACTGAAAGAGGAAGCAGCCAAGCGCAGAGAGGATGAGAAGAGACGAAAGGAAGAAGAGAAAGAAAAGAAAAGAAAGTTGGAAGAAGAGCGCCAGAGACAAGAAGAGGAACGCAAGCAGGAAGAGGAGAGAAAAAGGTGTGGTGAGCGCAGTTCAGTTCTTTTTTGTACTCTTTTTCATGGATAATTTTAGATTGACTGGTCCTCCATTTGTTCACCTACAAGCTTGCCTTATTGTTTGAGAATGTGTTTAGTACAACTCCTGCAGGAGTCTTATTGGGCTAGACCACTATAACTAGGATGTTTCACGTCTCATCAACTCTAACATGTTAAGAGAATTAAGGACAAAATATATTACCAGATCTGATAGGCACTCTTACAAAGTTGTCAATTTAATATAGTCTGATTTTCCAGTAATATGGAAGTTGAGGGTAGATTCTTACCTGAGTGAACTGAAGTTTTTTTAACTGTGTATAACTCTTTCGCCAAAAAAATGCAGTTAAATTTTCTATTAATTCTATCTTTCTCATCCTTACCCCATATCTTGAACTACAGGCCACTATATCTATATATATATGTGTGTGTGCAAAAAAATAATTATTTTCACATGTCCTAGATGTAACAATGTTTATTTAAATACATGCAATTTTGATTGGCTTATCATCCATCCAATTACCATTGTTAAGGTTATTTAAATAACCACAATTCAATGAACCCTAAGCTTTCTAGCTGTTTGTTCCAGTCTATAAATGATATGGGAAAAACAAGTGAAGTGGACTGTATGCAAAATTATTTTGCAAGGCAAGCTTACCTTTTCTCCTTAATACTTTGTCGATGGCGATGAGGCCTACCTTGCAAAGTGTGAGTTGGAGCGCAAAGGAAAAGTAAAAAAAATGGAGCATTGCATTTTCTCAAATTAGCACTGTTGTCTACCAAATGGTTACCAAACGGCATTTAATGCCTGTCCCCCTAGAAGAAAAATGCTCAGTATAACCAGTTTGGTCTACACGCACAACTGAAACTTGACACTATAGCTCCTGGATCCACACAAGTCTTAAGAACAAACACCTTTTCCCTTCCAACTTCCAAAATGAATGAAAAACAATCAAACCATAAAAAAAAATATTGGGACACTCACCAAAATGACGGGTACATTCTAAGATAACAGAATAAATACACAACTAACATAAATAAAGAATAGCAAAAATAAAAATCAACTAAACAAGTATTCTGAAGGTATTTTACAATATGCAATCTAAATACAGTTCAGAGACTGAACACAAGTAAATAAGCAAATGATTGCCTCCTGCAAGAGTCAACTAAGTGGATTGTTACAGGCAGGAGGAGGAGAGTGCCCGTAAGAAAGCTGAAGAGGATGAGGAGCAGACCCGCCGCATTGAGCAGCAACGCCGACAAGCTGAAGCCCTAAGGCGCCTTCAAGAGCAGCAGAGATCCAAAACTACTGCCTGGACCCAACCTGCTGCACTTCCACCCAGTCTTGCTGAGATACAGCGACAAGAGAAGGAAAAGAAAGAGGTGCACTAATTATTTACAAAAAAGTCTTCTATTTTTTAAATTCCTTTTATGATTATTTAACTTTTTATAATATTGTTTTATTTTAAGTGTCCGACACCTTAGCTCATTAGGTAGCGTGTCTGCATGTCCCTGGTTCCATTCCCAGCATGGCCGAAAACTTTTATCATTGGTGAAATGTGGGTTTACCCTTTCACAGTAATAAATTAACGGCTGGGTACTGGATGTTGTGCCTTTCTTAGTCTTAAGTTAAATTATAAGGTATATGAAGCTACGTCAGTCCCAGCAAGCTGGTAATGCAAAATATATGGTTTGAATAAAAAATTGACCCAGACCACAGGCTGGAAACGTTAATGGCTGTAAAAAATAGTTTTATTCTAAGTATCTCTAAATTGATAATAAGCGGATATCCACACAGTAAAATAACCATCAAAAGAACAATGCATCTTTTCTCATAACACTTGTAAAAATGTTAAAGTTAGAAGCATTTATAATAGCAATGTGTCTTTTTGTAGCGAGAACTGAAGGAACAGCAACAGCTGATGCAAGCGCTCCAAGTGCAACAAGCTGCCACTGCCCCTAGTCCTCCGCAATCCGGGGCAGACAAGGGGGCCCTCAACCTCAACTGGGCCATTAGCAAGCAGACAGCCAATAAGGTCCAATCTTTGTCTGAGATTCAGGCTGAGGAACATGAACAGCTGCTCAAGGTGACATTTAATATACCACACCTCAATTAGTTAAATATTCTTTTGAGTATTGATTTACTGCTGCAATATTTAATATAATTAATAAAACAGGTCAATCATGTTAGTTGATGCTGTAATTTTGTAATATATTCTTATATTTCACCTGGGATTAGTAATTTTGATCTGTTCTACATTCGAAAAAGTTAGACTGTCTCTTGGACAAAATTTTGAATTACTATTGATAACTAACTTTATTCACTTGTCAATTATGTTAATTGCTACACGGCATAGTTGATAACATGATACAAATTCAGAGTTGTTTTGGTATTTCATTTTTGACAAAACAACATAAAATAATATTTTATCCTTGAAATAGTAATTATTTTTCTCAAGTGTATCATTTTCAATATTCCATAATTAACTAATTTGAATTTATTACATATTTGATGAAAATCAATTCATAATACCTACTTAATGGCATTAGGAACTTAAAAGATTATTGTGAATCTGAGGGTGGTATGGTTATATAACCTGTTCAGGAACTATAATAAATTAGTTTCTTCTGAACAGGTTAAATAACCATATTACCTGGAACTTTTCACAACTCATTGTCATGTTCTTGGATCTAGAACTGAACCTTCATGAGGGAAAAATAAACACCACAGTCCACACTAAAGCCACCAACCATCAACAGTACTTCTATTTCCAGATCAACCATCCTCTTCATATAAAACTTTCTCTATCCTATAGCCTATCTACCAGAGCCAAACGTATATGTTCTGAGAAAGAAACCCTTAACAAGTAATGTCAACTTTTCAAGGCTTTCACAGTCCGAGGATACCCTAAACACATAGCCTACAGTCAAATAAACATAGCCCGATCCAATCAAGAGACTATCAAGAAACAAGCTTCCATTGACATATTGCTCACCACCTAGTATTATGACGGACTAAACAAACTCAGGTTTATCCTGATTACATGGCTACATGTTCCAATCTCATCGCCTCTCACACAAAATCTTTTCAATAGCTCTTCATGAATCACATTTAGACGCCCCCTTAATTCCCGCAATATTATGCTTCACCCTAAATTGACCAACCCAGCCACAAACAACAACTAACATCACAAAGGCCTATGCAACAAACTGAGATATGGCACCTGCAAAATTCACCATCCTTCCAACTTATTCAATAGCAGACTCACACAAATGAAATACCCCATGAAAGGCCACAATTATAACTGCTCCACAAAATCTTATATTCCATTTACAATGCAACTACTGCATTGTTAAATACCTCACCTCATGCCTCACTACAGGAACACTCAAGAAAAGAAATGAATGGTCATTGTTTTGATAACAACAACAACAACAACAACCTCGACAAACCAGTAGCACTTCATGCTCAAACGCATAATTCATATTTTGACTCATGCTATAGTACAAGAATAATACGAGCGAGCCTCCCCCTTTAGTTGCAATGCTTCTCAGTTTCGTAGGTGGGAACTTGCTCAGCAATATATAACCAAATCCAACTCAACTTTTTCTTCCAAGCAGGCCTACTCACAGCAGTAAGCCATTTCTATAGAATAATAAATTAAAGTGTGGGCAGAAATAAGGTGTAGGAAGTGTTGACAAATAAAGGGGTTAAATATGGGCTTGTGGGGAGAGTGAAAGAAATGTACAAGGGAGGCGTGAGCTGTATGAAAGTGGGAGGAGAGCGGACGGAATGGTTAGAGTTTAGGAATGGCTTGAAACAGGGAAGCGGGCTTTCGCCATTGTTGTTTGTGGTAGTAATGGATATAATGAGTAAAGAGGTAGTAAGAAGAGTAGGGGAAGGAAACATTAAGTCATTGGGGTTTTTGCGGACACCTGATGGTGTGGGGAAACGAGGAGCTAGGAGTGTAGAAACTGTTGGATGTTATTATGATATTGAATTAATCGGTTCACGTTGGGCGCTGATTAAAACGTTACGGGTCGACGATGGGCGCCGGTTGAAGTGATACCATTTAATCAGCTGATAATTGCCTCGTGATCGAGCACTAATTAAAGCGGTATGGTATTTTGATGATATAATTGGTATTTATAGCCTCGTGATCGAGCACCAATTATGTTTATACGGAATTATGTGTGATATTTTAACTGAATAAATAAGACCTTTGATGTTGCACACGATTTATTAAAGTTATTTATCTTCGGCACTGAAGATATAAGTTTAAATGATACAACTTAGCTGAATTACAGCTTTCAGTTAGTGGCACTGTGAATTACTGCTACTGCTATATTTATGCTACCGGCACTGTTAATAATTTGTTAGATTTATTTGACCGGCACTCTTAATTTGTATTGGTACTTTGTTATTACAACATTCTGTAGATTTATGTCATTGGCACTGTGAATAATGTGTTGGATTTATGCGACTGGCACTCTTGATTTGTTTTCACTCCGTGTGTTCATACACACAAGCAGCTTATATATGACCTACCTCTTACCCCTTCGACCACTCGTAACCAGTGTCAGAACCAACAAATTGAAAGAGTCCTGGCGACAGGTGTTATGAAGGCTAGCTTCCTATTGAGTAGAGGGAGCTAGTGTTTCTTGCTTTTTTTTAAAAAATACTAAAAAATAGTTTTAATTGTGCAATCCTTTGACGTTATTTCTGAAAAGCGCGTGATTCTCCCTGGATGAAGTATTGAAAGGATATTTTACATACAATACTGTAAAGAAAAATGCACTTTATTCATGACTTTTTTAATATATGAGAGGGGTCCAAATCAGTATTGTTACAATGTATGTAAGGAGGTGATGGTACCATATGGAATGAAGCCTAATGTAAAGAAGAGTAAATTGATGATTACATCACGGAAGTAAAATAGCCACAAGGAGGTAGTAAAACTAGGAGAAGAGTAATTTAAGAAAGTGGAAAGCTTAAAGTACTTGGTAAGTTTAGTAGAGGAAAGAGGAAGAAACAAGAAAGAAATTGGGTAAAGAGGTATTTAAGCGAATGTCTTTTACAAAAGCATCATAAGTCTGGCCTGGAGTAGAGATGTTCCACAGAAGTGTAAAGGAATGATGTACAGGGTATACTATGTCCGAATATTGTAGTATGCATCAGAAACCTCGGTGATGAAGGAAAGGGGTAAGAGCAGGATATAGACATGTGAGATGAAATTTCTGAGGCTGGGAGTGATAAGGATGGACAGAGTGAGGAGTGAAAGGATGAAAGAGGGTGTAGGAGGAACCCCTACAAGAGAGGATAGAAAAGGCAATATTGAGGTGGTATGAACATGTGAAGAGGATGGAAGAGGGAACGATTCAAAGGAGGATTCTTGAAATGGAGGCAGAAGGAATGAGGCCAAGTGAAAGATATAGAACAGGTGGATAAAGGAAGTTTGGAGAGGAGGGGAGGGGATTGGGCCTGTGTGAAGGAGGAAAAGTGGTGGGAGGTCAGAAGTAAATGGATATGCTTATGTTAGAGACAGGCCCTTCCAATGGCAGGAAACTGTGCATAATGATGAAGATGATAATTCAAACAAAAAAAAAAAATCAAGAAACGAACAACAACAGTAGCTAAGTGATCACAATTCACCTCTCGTCATTCTGCAATAGTCCAGTTGGTGTTTGAAGCTTGATTCACATGTTCGCCGAAAATAGTATGCAGAATCTTCGTAGTAATTCACACCCTTTAAGTGGACCCATGTTGCATTGTAATGTTAACTTAAAATAGCTGATTATGAACATATTTTATTTTCTAGGGGACAAACCAATATTTTAAATCATTCTCCCAAGGAATATTTTCAATTTATAATGCTGTGTTGTGGAACAATCCAATACATCAATAGATTCGATACACACTCTTTACATTAACAGGTTATTTCAAATCTCCTCATAAAAGCCAACAAAGCTGTCTGCTTTCTTTTGGATGTAGAACACATGTGTTATCATGCACGTGCATGATAGTTTTGAAAGTGTTGGTTCTCCTGTGTCAAATATATCAGGCGGAGCAGACAAAGTAGAAATCAGTTGAACTTTAGGGGAATAGTCTACACCGATTAGGCGGAAATCTTGTGATTGACTTAAAGCTCGTCATGTAACCATGTTTATGTTCTGCTCTAGTTTTTCTGCAAATGTGTGAATCCACGGTTACTTTCTTCTCTTCTGCTGTAAAAGGAGATTGATGCACCTTGAAATTGTCTTAATTATGTGTTTGGTTGTGTTTTTATTTGTGAGCTTTGAGGCCTACTGTTTTTTAATCAGTGTGTAGGTCTTGCCCTTCTCTCCTCTTTAACTTAAAATACTCTATATACTGACGACATTTTATTTTGGTTGCACTAATTTAATGCAGAGGGTAGATAACTAAGGAAACACACATGCTTTTCATTAAATACACAGTACACACATATATCATATTGATCCAAGATTAGTAAATAATTACATTAATTTCTTTTCACACTAAAATAACATTGGGGACCAACAGACTACAACAAAAAGTATCTACTAATACAAGCCTAGCCAATCCAAATCATTCTGTGGGCCACTTTGATAAACTATAATGTTTTACGGGCTACACATAAATAAAACACTTTAAAAATAGAAAATCAAATGCTATGAACATATATTTTATTCATTCATTTTATTATGTACCCACATCAAAGGAACATTAGCTTCTTTTTTTTTTCAATATTGGTAGTTGCACATCATAATTGATTTTCCTATTTACAGTTGTTATTAAAGCTTGAGATTTACTTATATAAAATTACATTTTTTAAGAAAAGAAAAAAAACCTTTACAAAATTATGTGAATATGAATGTGCTCATAACTTTTTCTGCAAAAAATCTTAATTTGGGATATTTTTCCACTTTGTCAAACATGATGTAAACATTAATTTTTGATGTAGTGGAGTTACTGTGTTTTAAAGCATTGTCACACTGTAAAAAAATTACTTACATCTGCAGAGTTACTAAGACAGTAGAAATGTCAATGTGAAATGAATACAATATCTAAAAACACTTTATATCTTATATTGCAATTTCTGAGAAACAATTATAAAATGTTGCTCATAGTTTTTTTATGTGATTACAAGCATCGATAATTAATTGTCTTGTCTCTGCAGCTTCATTTTGAATTGGTTAATAATTTTGGTTATATCGAGAACAACAAAAACTAAGGTCTAACATACACTCTTCATCATTTAATTCAGATACTGATACTCTTCTTATTCATAAAAATTTCAATTTTTTCCCATAATTCAACAAATTATTTTAAATATTTACCACGACTTGGCCATCTTATCATTGGTGAAATACACTATGACGTCAACGTATTCACACATTCAATCAGGATTTCCTTGAACTGGCGATACTGAAGTGCATGTGATTGAATATAGCTTACTGTTTTTATAACCACATCCATGACATTCTTCAGAGGCAACACATGACCACATACATTTTACTTATGTATCAAACAGTAGATGAAAAAAAAACCACATCAATGGTTATAATGGTTCTCGCCCCCAACTTTGTTCATGAACAGTCTTACAGCTCCTTTATTTTTCCCTATCGAGGCCGATGCTCCACCAGGAAAAAGTCTCTTAATGTAAACTTTCGTCAGGTAAACATTTTTTGATGGTTAAAAAAAATCTTCATCCTTAGTAGTGTTTTTCGAGCTTAAATAGTTTAACATTTCTTCTAGTGATGGTCGAGCCCATTAGCATAATTAGAACATAAGTGTGTAACCCAAATCGGTAGTAAGACGCAGTGCTAAAAAAAATCTTTTTAGATGTGAATTATCTATAAAAACATTCCAATAGCAAAAAAATAGTTCCCTCTACCAAATAACTTTGTTAAAATATATTAAACCTGCTATTGTAATGACCATATTGTGGCCAAAGTGAAATATTTTAAAATAAAAAGATTTAAAAAACCTTTTGACTTCCTACTGTTAGTAGTATTCTTAAATTTTGAAAAATGTCACCTGAACACATTAATCAAAATCGAGACCTTTGGCTTAGCACACCAATTCTCAACCACTGAGCTATCTAGAACTTGTCTTATACTCAGGGTCATTCTATACTCATAGTCTAAAGCAGAATCTGTGGATGGACATGTGGAAACATCAGCTAAGAGTTGAAGTATCATATTGATGACACAAAAATTGGGGTTTGAATATTAGTGAGTTGTACTGAGGGAGATTTTTCCAAACTGGTTTTCCATTCTCCGTTCATGCAAATATGGGTACACTTTATAAAAATTCAACCCTTTTCATCCTTAACTCATTATCATAATTGGTACATATGCCTATAACCCAAACAGACAGTGAATATTGGTCTTAAAAAATAAAGCTATCATTGATATTACAGCCACCGGCGACTCGGGGGTGACTTTGTGCTGCTGTTAGTTTATTGACATTGTATTTTAAAGTGAATAACATGGAGAAAGCATACTCTTATACAATTAATTAGATATGACTAGTGAAGCATTGTAGATTGAAATAATCTGTAGGCTAAGAGTAAATTGCCAGGAAGAATGGAAGTAACAGGGGTTTGAATATTGGTCAGGTGTTCTGAAAATGTTATTTTCCAAAATTGCTTCCCACTCTCCCTCCATGTGAACGTGGGACATGAGTACATTTTCTCTGGATTATAGCTTCCTCATTAATGTAAAATATTTTGATCTCCTGAACAGGTTGTAAGACTCAACGTGCAAATAATAAGTTAAAACCATGCAGCCAACTGCTATGAGTGTGTTGTCAATTATCACTAATGTTTCTTCATTGTTTTAACTATACTATTTGTAAAATAATGTGAATGTTGTTATGCACTGTTTGGACAGCAACATGAACGCGAGCGTGCAGAACGGGCCCAGCAGCTGAAGGACTTGCCCCTGCCTGCCATGTCCACTATCTGGGGGGCTGCATCCCAGAGTTTATCTTGGAATCCCTCCAGCTCTGCGTGGAATAATCTCACCACAGGTTGGTGGAGGACACACATAAAACAGAATATAGGATGGTATGGTGTAATGTTTCAAAACCTGAAGGCTAATAGAATTTGCTTAAAACTTTGATTTGGTAAAAAGAAACACTGGTAGAAAATCAAGGAATTTGGTGTGGCAAGAAAAATTAAAAAATATACTGAAATTTTCAAATACTTTATTGGTCCAAATATAGTGCAGCCCTGCACATAATATGACCCTGGAAGTTTGAAAGGGCTTTACATGTAAAATAAAAGGTCTCAAATGTACCTCGAGGTAAAAACTTAACAAATTTGACACAGTGTTATTAGGCTCTCTGAATGCTTTTCCTAATGTGCGGGCACTCCTGAACTTTTTCTTATATTTCTCCAAACTTATGGCCTCAAATCAAACCTTGTAAACGCCAAACTTGTCAACAGCCTGCATGTTAACTGTTTGCTTTGCCTCACCTATTGCTCTCAATTTAAAATTTATATTATCGCTTCTTGTGGTCCAAGGAAGCCTTCTTTTAACACAATCACTCATTTGCAGATCTGTCAATGGTGATTTTTAATGTCAGTAAACCAACACAAATTGTTCCACTGGCTAACTCTGAACTACCAGTGACACCTACCTTTGACCTTGAGTTTATTATTATTATTATTATTAGATGCTCCTGCCAGCCATTACAGTTCCAACATGCTACAATATTACACTCATTTAATACAAGTGAAGCTTTTGTCAGGACATTTTTTTAGAGAAAAACATTGCACTATATTTTAGACATTATGGTAGGGGCCTATATTTGCAAACTATTAATTCTACCACCTATTCATGCAATTTTACAAAGAGCACTGTGATATCTATCTAACATAATTCTTGTGTCAAGAATGTAACTATTATAAACAGTGGCATTAACTCTTTTTTTTAAATAAGATATTGTGAAAATCTTATTTTTGGGTTTAGTAAACAATGGAAAAATCAAGTAATTTTGAAACTTACAAAGTGTATCTGTTTAATAAGTTGTATAGTAGCGCCTAACTCAGAAAAGTGTTTTATTTTGTTTTGTCAGTTGGCCTCACTGTGTACGATACCTTTAGTTTTTGTTCTAACATAGATTTAGTTTATAACCTTCATTGTATAATTGATCCTGTCTTTAAATTGTTGAGCATGGCTCAAAAGTTAATTTTGTATGTGATAATAAAACATGGCACAGTCGATAGTGTCTGCAGTGGTTTATCTGTGATTCAAATTTGTGGATACAATTATCTCATCCTGTAAAGAAGCAGTTATCAATATGGAGTTTAATAAACCAAAGTCACTTAATCTTGCTGGAGATTTGGCGAAGAATTTCGATGAATTCCAGGAAGAAGTTCTAGAATATTTTGAGGCGAGGAAGACTGGAACAAAATCTTCGGGCATGCAAATAGACAGGCTTAAAAACCTATTAGGACGAGATGCTGTCCGACTCTATAAAACCTTAACTACCATCAAACCTGAAGAGGAAACAGTCAATGGTATATTGTTGGTTCTTAAATCTCACTGTATTCGGAAGAAGAATGAAACCATCCTTGTGTTCAATTTTTTTTAATAGGAAACACTGTCTCGGTGAACCGTTTGAAAACTTCTACTCAGAGCTCTTGCCACACCTTGTGAATTTGGTGACCAGGGGGATAAATTGCTGCGTGCACAAATAATATTGGGTGTGAACTCACAGTCAATAAAACAACATCTTCTTAGGGAAGACACTACCCTACACAAAGTTGTAGAATATTGCAAATCAATGGAGCTAGCAGACAAAAACTTGAAAACCATTGAGGATGGAGGGGGATCCTCGCAGAGTGATATATTTAAAGTGAGTAGAAAAACAACCACCCCCCAAACCTCCCAAGTGCAGAATCGGTGCCACCTTCAGAGAACAGGACAATCAAGAAGTTGGAACAATCTACAGCAGACTGAACCGTTACGTCCCGACCCCAAAGAAAATCTTGGTGTGTCCAGAAACAAGTTTAGTGAAAAGTTTATTAGAAAAGTGTGTTATCGTTGTGGTTATGACCATCCAAACCGGCCTTGTCCCGCAATTAATAAGCGATGTAATCGATGCCGAGGTATGAACCATTTTGCCAGAAATTGTGTTGCCACAAATAGTTTTTCTAGTGGTCGTAGTGCTTTTGAACTAGGAGCTATGAACGCTGATAATAATGTTGCTAACCAGACTTCAAATGCTGGTGAGTGTAGTTATTTTTGTCAATTTCAAGATACTGATGGTCACCATTTGCCCCCTGTTTCAGGTTATTCAGATATAGGTTCTCTTTCAATTATAAATTCTGTTAATACCAATCGTCATTGGTGCATATCATTGCTAATTAACTGCAAACCTATACTTTTCAAACTAGACACCGGGGCAGAAGTTAACATCCTTCCATTAAGGTCTTTGGAGTTCATTGGACCCGATTATAGTTCTAGGCTAAGTGCTCCTAAAACTTATATTGAAGCTTTTGGGGGTTTTGAGATTGCACCTGTTGGTGAAATTTGTCTTCCTGTTGTCTATGAAAACAAAACACATAGCTTGGTGTTTACTATTGTCAATTCAGTTAAAGCCGTACCCTTACTTAGCCTTTCATCTTGTGTGAATCTCAATCTCATTACAAAAAATTTTGTTGGGGTTCTCAATGCTGATAAACCTGATTTTCAAAACTTCTGGAATTCAAACCAGGATGTTTTTAATGGCCTTGGATGTTTTCC
Source organism: Timema douglasi (assembly GCA_901482245.1). Lineage (NCBI taxonomy): Eukaryota > Metazoa > Arthropoda > Insecta > Phasmatodea > Timematidae > Timema > Timema douglasi. The sequence goes on along the minus strand of CABEEJ010000722.1, from coordinate 53,044 downwards.
AGAGGTTCTTGATTTGAAATTAAAAAAAGGTGCTATACCTAAAAGCAGCCCAGCCCGCAGAGTTCCCCTAAAACTGTTAAGTAAATTTAAGGTGCATTTAGATGACCTTGAACAGCGTGGCATTATTGAATGTTGTGAAGCTGGTAAATGGGTAAACAATCTAGTTATTGTAGAGAAACATAAAACAGGGGCCATAAGGCTGTGCATAGATCCTAAGGATCTCAACGAAAATTTGGTCCGAGATTATGTGTTGATTCCCACTCTCGAGGAGATTAGTCCCAAAATGGGCGATAAAAAATATTTTTGTGTATTTGATTTAAAAGATGGGTTTTACCAAGTTAAAATGAGTAAAGAATCAGCTGGTCTATGTACGTTCAGCACCCCCTTTGGATGTTATCGGTTTTTACGCGCCCCATTTGGACTAAGTGTGCTTCCTGAGTACTTCCAAAAGATGACTCATAAATACTTTGGGAATATTGGGGGAGTATGTGTATATTTTGATGATGTTTTATGTGGAGCAGACACAATGGAAGAGTTATGGAAAATAGTTAAACAGGTTATTCAAGCTGCTCGTGAAAACAACATAGTATTCAACCCGGAAAAAGTTCAATTCTTTGTGGATAAAGTTAAATTTTTGGGTTTGGAATTTGATAAGGATGGGATTCGTCCTGACGACACTAGGGTTCAGGCTATTCAGGACATAGAAGTACCTGCTTCAAGGAAGGATTTGCAGCGTATTTTGGGAACAGTCAACTACCTAAGACCATTTGTGCCCCACCTGTCAGATATTTGCACCCCATTCCGTGAACTTCTGAAAAAAGATTCCGAGTGGTCTTGGAATTCCTCCCACAGTAAGCAGCTAGAGCTTTTGAAAAAGTCTATAGCACAACATGCCTTGTTGACTCCTTTTGACCCCTTCAAACCCATCAACATACATGCTGACAGTAGTCAATATGCCCTTGGGGCCACGTTAATGCAAGATGGCAAGCCCATTTTATATGCTTCACGATCGCTTACCACCACTGAGCAAAATTATGCTCAGGTGGAAAAAGAGTTGCTCGCTGTCGCATTTGCATTCAAAAGGTTCCATAACTTCGTCTCTGGTCACGAAGATGTAACTGTTCATTCAGATCATCAGCCACCCACCTCCCATCATTGTAAAAGCCATTGGTAAAATTACCATTAATCGCCTCCGCCGTCTTAGGCTGAAACTATTGCCCTATTCATTCACACTCAAGTATTTAGCAGGCAAATACATGCATATAGCGGATTTGTTATCCTGAAATTGTAAAATTATTCCTTCATCTGTAGATGAAAGTATGTATGATATAGTACATGTTATAGGGACAACCTCCGATGTTCAACCATTCTTACTTGCAAAGTACAAGAAAAATACAGTTGTGGACTCTGTTTTGAATAAAGTATTTAATTATTACATTAAAGGTTGGCCTAAGTCATTGTCATCAGATTGCTCAGAGCTGAATAATTATTTTTCCCTCAGAAAAGACATCACAGTCCATGATGGGCTTCTTTACTATGAAGAGCGTCTATTAGTTCCATTTAAACTAAGGCGTTTCACGCTTGAGATCCTTCATGCAACCCACCTCAGTTTTGAAAAAGTCAAGGCTCAAGCATCCCTCAGAATCAACTCTGATTTGAACATTTTTATACTTGCGTGCCCAACATGCAATCCATTTCAACGGTCTAAAGTAAAGGACCCGCTGCAACCTCATTACATCCCTGATCAACCCTTTGCTAAAGTTGCTGCTGATTTTTCGGATTATAATGGTGACAGCTATCTAGTTATTGTGGACTACCATTCGCGAGGGATTGAGGCTGAGAAGGTCCCGAGTAAGTCTGCTTCCACTGCTATAAGTAAACTCAAACTTCACAAAAAGCTTCAGAGTATAAAGTTAAGACAAGCCGAACTTGAATTTAATAAATATGTTATTTTAAAACATAACTATTGAGTTAAAAAACAAATGACTATAACAGATAAAATTAAAATATTTAGTAGTTTTACAGTGGGAAGAACATTATATACCAAAAGCTCAATTTACAAACAACATCCAGGCAAGTAGAGAGAAAAGTAAACAAAATAGCACACATGTAAAAAGTCAAATTTAATAAGCTCTATTGAACGGGTAGTAAGACGCGATGTTAAAAATAAACTATAATAATCTCTAATTTTATTGGCCTATAGAGCCATCAAGTTCGAACTTAAGTTTCTATTAAAGGTACAGGCTCGTGCTCAAAATTGAATTACTTGCATGCCCCTCGTGTTAATGCTATTTTACATTAATATGTTTCAGAGGTGAGTGCTACCACCACCCCTAGTGGTTTCTGGGAGAACATGACCCCCCATCCTGCCAAATCAACTTCGACAGCATTGAAGAATAGTGCCAATAAAGTGAAAACTAGCAGTGGGAATACGACTTCTAGTAACAAGAACTCTGGTGGAGGCAGCAAGGCTCGTAGCAAGAAGGAGGAGGCTGTGGTCATGAAACTCTTCGAACATAACGTGCAGCGCTCTGATGAGTTTATGCAGTGGTGCAGCAAGACTCTCACAGACCTTCATGCTTCAGTTGACAGTAAGGAACAAGAAATCAATCTCCGAACATATTTTCCTATTATCATCTTCATTATTTGTGTTCTGTCTTTTGACAGGTTTATAACCTTTTTTGTTCCTTTTGTGAGGTCATCAATCAGTTGGATTCGGGGTCTTCCTGCTTCCCTTCTCCCTGCCATCTTGCCTCATATAACATCACTCAATGAGCCATTTAATTTCATAATGTGACCCATCCAGTTGCCTTCCATTGTCTTTCCACATCACAGTACACATCACAATACACTTTAATACATAAAATATATTATAGATGAATTGAACCCTATTTTTCCTGATTTCTTATTCAAATTCTTGATTCTTAAAAGTGAACAAATTTAGAAATAATTGAAAAAAATAAAGTGAATTAAAATATATTTTTATAGTGAAATCGGCTTTAGTCACTTGAATATTGATTTCTATAAACTACTTTTGAACATTTTTATGATATTATATAAACAATGTGAAAACACTAAAATAATGTAATGTCATTAATAAATAAGGAAGCCAAATTTAAAAAAATAGCTAAGTTAAGGCTTAACAGAAAACAATAAAGTTTATATTCAATACTTCAGACTCTCTTCACATTGAATTTGTGAAGCTGAATACACTGGACTCGAAACATGCACTCCAAGGTCCTATCTTACAATTTCACCTTGAAATCCTCATAATTTAATTATTTGTAAAGTCCAGCTGTTGCTTAAACTTGGCGTTACACAGGGTGTACCATTTGGGAAAATCAGGGAAACGGGAATTAGCCTGGAATTTGAAGTGATCAAGAAAAAACTGTAATAAGTCAGAAATTTGGTAAATTACAACAAAAATCCGGGAAAATGTTGTTTTACTCAAAATATGAAATATAATAATCATTAAATCGGTAAATAATAATGTTATTCAAACTGTAGTTTTTATTTTGTTTGTAGCTGTGTAATATATTTTATAATTCCTAGTAAACAATGTTAATACAAATTTTAAATAAATGTTTATTTAAATTTTAAAACCTATTATTAATAAAAAATATTAGTGGAAAAATGAGTTGGGAGAGGGGGAGTTAGAAGGATGTGACATACTTTTTAGTAGGTAATTTCAGGAAATGATAAGGGGAAATCAGGGAAAAAGTCGGGAATTTCATTGGTCAAGTTGAGCAGCCACTAGGTTTACATTTTACAGTACCATTTTGATATGCTTGTCAAGTTACAGACAGGTGCCTTCTATTAGTTCATGTCGTTAAGTTTTTTGGAGCACTAGAATTGTTACAGATCTTATGATTGTCTTAATTTGGACCAATAGATTGCAATATAGCTCTTACAATATCTGTGGAGTTATGAAGTTGTTATGAACACAAATTTAAGTACAATTAATTAATAACTTTATTCAAACAAAATTAAATTGAATAAAAACAAAAACCTCTTAGCTTATTATGTTTTCCAAGATTCAGATTCAGAATTTGTGTCTCTTATGTAAAATTCAGGTTTAATATAAAATTTTGTGTTTGATTTTTTGAAAAGAAGCATTTCGATCTCATAACAGGGGAAAGATTTCTGATATATCTAAACAGTATTATATGCTTTTAGTGAAACATTTAATGTTTATCCATATATATGTGTATCATACATAAATAAAATCTACACTTAAGGCGGTCATTTAATTCCAGTCCCAACTTTTGTGGCCTTCCTTCGAGACATTGAGTCACCATACGAAGTAAAAGAATATGCTCGCATGTACCTGGGGGACGGAAAGGAGACCCAAGAGTTCTCTCGACAGTTCTTGGAGCGCCGGTCCAAGTGGCGCAGTTTGAATAGGTCTGCACCAGCCGAGGACGACATGTGTACCCCTGCTCCAGCGGTCAATCCCCTCACCACCGATTTTACTGAGGTAAAGGTTAGTAGTGCAGTAACTTCCGGGACAGTACCAAATGAAGGGAAGCCTAGATAATAGTTATTCATTTTCATTATTAAGTAAAAGATGTAATTGTTTTTCCTCAAATTGTCAAAAAACAGAGTACCAACTCCACCGGTACAATTTGTTCTTAGAATTCCTATAGCCAAAAAAAAAATAGCGATGAAAGGAATAACATTTTTATCGTGGAACCGAAAATGAATCAAAATATCAGGATTGAAACAGGGTTGGGAAATTATAAAAATAACGCTTTAGAATAATTTTAGATTAAATATATATTTTAATTTTTAAATTAACATGGTGAAACTTGTAAAAGCTTTGACATTAGTAAACATAATACAAATAATTTTTAAAAAAGAAGATAAAAACATAATATACAAATGTGTGGGCAAATAACATTTTTTATTAAATTGAATAGCTAAATTTAGAGCAAATATTGAATAATACAAATTGAGTGTTCAATTTTAATACATTATTGATGGAAACTATTTTTGTTGGTAAATTTCTTTTTAAATTGTGGTTTATATCCAACTATTGAAAGAGTGAAAAAAAAAATTTAAAATTATTTTTACCCTTCTTAAATCTCTTAAATGTTCTCTAGGTTTGAAGCCCCCTAAATGTTCTCTAGAATTGACACTTAGTTTAACACGCCTGTAATCTCCACAAGCTGTTTGGTTTGCTAACAACATAAATAATTGATCTTGGCAAGCTACTTTCTCCCCCCCTCTCCTCTCATTTCCATGTCCCAAAAAGTAGAGTATATCATACCTCTGTCCTTCTTTAAAAAATTTTAAGCTCTCTCCTTTTGCTGAACCTAACAAATAATGGTTGACAGATAAAGCATAATGAGTCATCCGCTTCCCAACTCTTGTCTTACCACAAGTATTAAATTACCCACCACCCCCTACCCCTCGCTTAAGCATTCTGCATAACAAACAAAGACACACACCTTCCACAAAAGATTAACAGTGAACAGTGATGAGACAGCAGTACCTGCTAGAACAATAAGCATGTTGTTTCCCACTTGAAATGTGATAGGAAACAGTCAATCCCACTCAAATTTCTGGGATGGATGAATTCCCGACAACTTTTTATTTTCCTCAACCAAAGACCATTGCTCTAGAAGTAAATTAGGTTTTTGTCACTTTTATGTCCAGTGGTGGCATTGTTAATTGTGAACTCTGTTCTTAATTTTATTATGAAAGCCATATATGTTTATATCCACCTTTTCTCTGCCTTCTTCCAAATATAACAATACATCAAATAGTGAAAAAAGTCTTTAAAAATAAATTTAGCCACAATTTTTATATTCACAGCGATATACCACTTAAGTTTGAGTTGGTTTTCTTACCATTCTTAGCAAAAAAAAATCATTTTATTTATCTCTTTTTAGTACTAAAATACATTAGTGACATTCACTGATTTTATCTACCACAAATCAGGGTATTTAATAATTTTACTTTAATGCAGGACAGTAGGTTCATAAGCCTCACAATTTCAATTACCTTTTACTTTCAATCCTTTGCATACCAATAACACCCTATAATCTCTCAAATTTGTGTCACACGAAACAATTATATTCCAAATTGGATTACTTAATTTTGTTCTTTATTTGCTTATTTTCTGTTTTGTATCTACCTTTGTGTTCTAATGATCGTCCACAGATCAAGCGTGGCCTTATGTTTAAGCCTGTGCGAATCCAATATTTTCAATTTCATTTCGAATTTTGTAAACTTACTCAAATCAAACCTCATCCTTAAAAAAAATTGAATTGGATCCAAATCAAATTTCATGCCTAAAAAAAAAATTCAAGTCATATCCGAATCAAATCTTAAGTGATTTTATTTTTTAAAGTTGAATTTGGTGCTTGGAAAAAATTTGTTAAAATACTTTATCTTAAAATTAAGTTCAAATCAAATTGTTATCTTAGGCTTAATATGATAGTGTTTTAAATCAAATTTGTATTTAATATTATATTACTAGCATAATACCTGTTCAAAAAACTATGGGTTTATTTCTGATTATGCAATATGTCCTCGAAATCTGGGAGGTGAATTTCATCTAAAGACTATATAGTATATCATATATTTACTCCAATGAAGGTGTAAGACTGTGCCTCAATTGAAGACTTCATTATTAACAACATTTTATTACTATACTTTTTTGTTTTTTGAATTTTTGGTCACCAAGCATTCCTCCACGCTTTACCCCCTTCAAAATTTCAGCGTCCTATGTATACAGGGCTTCTTAAGTATTTTGACTTTGTTTTTCTGGTCTT
>CABEEJ010000722.1:23003-38864 GCA_901482245.1 Timema douglasi | reverse complement strand
AAAAAAAAAAAAAAAAGCAAACTAATATATATAAATGAAAAGGTTTAGAGCTAAAGGTCTAAAACCCTGACTACTTTACATGGGACATTTGAATTCTTTCATACTATAGTGAGCCATGTAATGGTTTATTCTTGCTGCTTATTTAATAATATTTATTAGATATTTGTTATTAATTTTAAAATAATTTATACAAATTATATTAAATATTGAAATAATAAATAAAAGTACAAATTATATTTTCAAAATTGAAGACTTTGTTTAGAGGCCCTACACTATTATACAAAAGAGATACTGAAACATGTATGTTCTAATGTCAGGAGTTCTTTGCACAGAGCAAGGACATCATCATAGGCTACGCTGAGGACATTTGTTAACGAGTCCCGGCTCACAACTAGTGTTGCCATTTGTGCTTGAGCTTACCTACATTCACGGATGGTATGAATGTGCACACAACCTCCTACCTCTTTGTGTTCTTGTCTCGCTGGATGCTCATTACCTCGAAGATCGCCATGTAATGTCATGTGTTATTTTAAGAATATAGTGAACGTTTGTGATACTAAGTGGGATTAAGATTTAATACTTCTTAAAGTCCATTTTAAATCCTGAATATAAATGATTTAAGAGTATTATTATTTATGGATAGCTGAACATACAAACAAGTACAAAGACGTCTAGCTCAGTTTCATAAGGAAAAACCTCTGCTATATTAATGTTATGGTTGTCAGGTTTGCAATCTGAGTAAGAGCAAGAAGACACTACTAAGTGCTGACAAGGATGTCCCTTTTTTTATAATGGCGCCCACATTCGATGCTTGACGCTGGGTGAAAACATATTTCTTAATATTGTGCAATTTCTAAATTATATTTTGGATTAGTCTACAATTTTACTTTTTCTAAATTATTAATACCCTGACTCATGTTTCATTTAAACATCAATCCTGGATACTTGTGTCACTCTTGAAAAAGACCTATTGGGTGTATTTAAAGTGTCCCCCCCCCTCCCTACATGGTTCAATAGTCGCCCTCCACCTTAATGAGGGTAAATTACCTCTAAAATTGTACCTTCTTCATTCCTACAACATTAAATAAAACTAATAAAAATAAATAGAGTAACTACAATTTGACTACACCACCGTACCAAATGTATACTAAATAGCAACCAAACACATCTTGTATAGTTATCATTTATTTATGACCACGTCTTTTATAGAGTAGGAATGAGTAATGTAAAATTTTTAAAGATAATCGACAAACATTTGCACGAAGGGAGAGTGGGGAAACCATTTAGGAAAAGTAACCCTCAGTAGACCTGACTGGGATTAAAACCTCAACTCCCAGTCATCGCCCATCTAGTCTATTGAGAGAATGACAACTTAGACCATGTGGCCACTGTAACGGGTGTATAATAGTTGCATATATATATACACACACACACACAAATTTATCAGAAGGGAAACGGCCTATTGCGGCTTCAGGCCCAACATTTGGTGTGGAAGTCAGATCTTCAATCTTTATACCAGGCTGTGTCAAGCAAGGATTGCTAGAAACATGTGCGGTTGGATCACCATCACTTGTTCCTACACATAGCCCACAAATAAAATTTTAGTTGGGATTATTAAAATTAAGAAACCCACATTGGTTAACCAGTGTCCAGATCACCCAAGGGCCCATCTAATGTTGGAAGGATACCAACAAATCTGCAATAGAAAGGCTCCTTCCATACATCCCAACCCCTCCATAGTATAACGACTTACAAACTAGCTTAAGCTACTAGATACACAAAACCCAATCCCTAGACCAACAATTTATAAAATATAAATTGTTTAACATGCCGGGAATCGAACCAGAGACCCCAAGCATAGCCAGAAAGTCAACGGATCGGATAACACATTAGTGCACATGAATGATACAGAATTCCCAAGTATTTATTAAAGTACTATCTAATATTTTGTCTAATTATTTAGCCATAGTTGCTAAAGTTTAGTGCTTCATTTGACTATGTAGGCCTTAATAGGTTACAGCAGGCCTACTTACCCTATATAATAGAATCAAAGAAAATTGTATTTTTTCATACTATTATAATTATTGTGATTTGCTTTCTATATCTCATATCTTAACTTTGTTGCTTTTCTTAAGTTGCTGTGCGTCATTTGTGACGTCATTTCTCAGCTTCTCACCAAGCTAGGGATGGGTAGTTATAATTGACTAGTCTATTATTTTGAGGTTAGTAATAAATTATTTTTACTTATTAATAGAATTGTGATTAATCAAATTAATCAATTACCTTTCTAACAATTATTTAATAATCAAATCAATAATCGGTATGAAATGTATTTTAATTTTTCAAAAACAGTTATTTTTTACTTTTACATATCAAGAGAAAGTATTGCAATTGTGAACAATTTCGATGTCGAGATCATTATGAATTTTGACATTTCATGTGAGTGACCCTGAACCCTAACAAAGTGGATCTTACTCAAATAATAATTAATACCAACAGTCTGACTGATAAATATAAACAAGGCTACAGACGATTTGACTTGTCATCCTGACAGTGACAATCGGCCTGATCCATTCAGGTGTTACCTACATCCATACATAGCACCTGATTTCATCAGTTGTGAAATTATTTGTTTGTGGTGCTCAAGTAGTCGGATGGGCCGGCCACCTCACATGCAATGGTAATTTACGTTAGATGACCCCCCTATGTACGACCTGATATTGTGTCTGATCTTACCAAATTAGCTTGATCGCCAAATCATATCATATGTAGCCCGCTTTTGAAAGTAACTTTAATAACTGTCAGATGGTGTATGGCCCAAACTAGTAGTAAGACTGTCAGATAACCATCGAGCCCTATTCTATTTTCTGAGAAACACGCTATTTATAAAATTTATTATTTAGCACTGCGTCTTACTACCTGTTTGGGTCACACGCTTAGGTATTATTTATGCTTATGTGTTAGGGATTAGGGAGTTTTTATATGGATAGTAAGTGTACTCTGTATTTGTGTGGATGGAGAGTGTAAAATAATTTAGGAAAAACTGTACTGAGTACACCTGCCCGAGATTCGAAACTTTATCTCCTCGTCATCAACAACCAAGGGCAGAAACAGGCATTGTTGTCATTGGGAGCTATTGGTTTTCAGACCCCTCGTGTTTTAATTAATATTTTTTTAAGGAATAGAAATTATAACAATAATTTTTTTAATACTTATGTACTTACACTCTGCATTAGGAACTTGAAAGTTCATTGACACACAAAAGTACACCATCGATCCCTATCTTGAGCTAGCCCTATTCAATCCAATTTATTACATCCTATCTCTTTCAGGTGTATCCTAATGTTATCCTCCCATCTCTGTCTATGGACGGCCATGGTCTAGGTCTGCCCAGTGGTCTCTTAACATTAGATTTGACAGTCAAAACCTCGAACACGATTCTAGTTGTTTACATTCATGTTGCATGTCTCACCCACTGTAATCAGAGATTTTATTACCCTAACAATGTCTGGTGAAGAGTACAGTGTATAAAGCTCATCATTATGTAGCCTCCTCAACTCTCCACTATTTTTGTCTATAATTTTTTTTTATTCGTATATTTTCCTAAGCACTCTGTGTTTTCGAACACCCCTGTCCTGTAAGGTAAGAGACCACGTATCACAACCATAAAGAACAACTGGTAAAATTATTGCCTTGTATATTCTTAGTATTACATTCTTTGATAACAGGAAAGATACCAACAACTTAATAACGCATTCCCTAACTTCCACTCTGATATTTTTATTGTAAGTTAAAATTGTTCCTAAATATTGAAGTAATTGACCCTTTCAAACACCATGTTATTCACAATAATCTCTTAATTGTCGGCCCCAATCTTTCTTCTCGGCTTTCACTTCTGAACCTATTTCTCTGCTGGCCTCTGATAAAATTTCCGCATTTCTCACCACGGTGTTCTTATTATTAGTACCTAACAAGTCTAAATCCTCTGCATATCCTAAAATCTGCGTTGTACCGTTTAATGACGAGCCAACCCTACTCTCTTGCATTACCCTAAGGCATAAGAGCATATTCTAAGGCTAGATTAAAAAATAATGGGAAAAGTGCATCACCTTGTTTCAATCCATTACGTATTACGCAAGTTTGTCAAACATACATTAGCCCAATGGCTCCTTTGGTGCTGACTGACAGCTCACAGTCAACATTTAGTTATATACCTAAATTTTAACTGTCAGAAGTGATAGCTGCTAAACACATGTTTTTGGAGATCATATGGTTCGGCGTAGTGATAAATAATTTGGTCTGGTAGCTTTTCAAAGCTGTCAGCTGTCAGTCAACACCAAAGAAGCCATGGAGTTACTGTACCTCAATTAGCTTGACAAGTTTTTTTGGTATCCCAACCTTTACTAAAATTTCATATAATTTATTTATTTTAACCGAATCATAAGTTTTTTTAAAACCTATGAATAATTGATGTATAATCCCGTTGTATTACCACTTTTTCTCAAATATTTGTAATAGTAAAAATGTCAGGTGTCCTTTGCTCTGAGCAAAGACAACAACACAGGCTACGGCTGCTATACTGAGCAGATACTGAGAATATTTGTTCACAACTAGTATCGTCATATGCGCATGCGCATACCCACATTCATGGACGGTACGAATGCGCACACAACCTCCTACCTCCTTGGTGTTCTCGTCTTGCTGGATGTTCGTTACCTTGAAGACCGTAATGTAGTGTTGTGTGCTATTTTCATTTATATTGTCTTGTGTAGTAAAGTGTTACTTTGTTCATTCGGACATTCACGTCTACGATTTACCTCATAACATTTCTAACAGGCTATGAACCCAGTTGCGCGAACAAAATAAGTACAAGTTACGAATTAAAAATCTAATTGTGATTCACAGATTATAGCGTGTGTGAAACCACCATTAACCACGATGAACACGAACACAGAAAGAATTGAATCGCTCAACAAACAAAACTACGACACGTGTAAACTGCAAATGAAGGCCGTGCTAGTGAAAAACGACATGTGGGAATTTGTTGCAAAACCGGAATCGGGTGGTAACGAAAATCCCGCCAAGGTGCTAGATTGGGAATGAAACGATCATAAGGCAAGATAGGATATAATCTTGTCAATATCTCCAAACGAGCTTAAACAGGTAAAGAACTGTGACACGTCGCGTGCCATGTGGACGAGGTTGCGAGAAATTTATCAGTCCCGAGGTCCAGCCCAGAAAGCAACAGAGATCTACTTTACACAAGATGGCGGATGGTGGAGACATACGCGACCACCTGGACGAATTCTTCGACACCGTCGACAAGTTAAGTGACATGGATATCGACATACATCCAGATCAGTTATCCATTATGTTGCTGTATAGTTTACCTTCGACATTCGAAAATTTCAGGTGCGTGATCGAGCTACCAACGCCGATGGACCTACGCGTCAAGATGATCGAAGAAAACGATGCTCGAAAAACTAATACGCGCGGCAAAACGCTGAACGCCATATTCATAAACAGAAGTGGTAAACAAAATTATTCAAAAAGGAAACTGGGTGAAAACAAAGGTGATTTCAAATTGCAAAAATCCGGAGATAAAGTGCGATGCTACACTTGCAAAAAGCTGGGATACAAAAAGTCTGAATGTTGGTACAATGGCAAAAACAAAAAAAAACAAAATCGGAAACTGGAAACGAGTGTTTTCATTCCGCCGAGACATCAGCGCAAAATCATAGATGTCTCGATAGTGATGCTACGACTCATCTGTGCCATGATTCGGGAAATTTCCGCGAAATCAGCGTCGAGAAGTGCGGTACGTTAAATCTCGCAAACAACTCTTCGACGGAAATAATCGGAAAATGAACGTTACTATTTACCGCCAATGTATCAGGCAACAATAAAAACGTCACAGTGACCGACGCATCGCACGTGCCAGATCTGAGGACTAACCTCTTATCTGTCGGTAAGATTATCGACCGAGGTTTTGATGTTTTTAAATAAAAATGCGCGGAAATAGTGAACTCGAACCCCTAAGTTGAACTACATGCTGACAGAATTGGGTATCAATACTATGTGCGCCAGTTTGAAGAAGACGCTCATACCGCATCGCCCCCTCAAAAATATGTTGAGTTCCGCTCAAATTATTATACAAAAGACTCGGACACGCGAAAACGAAAGACATCATAGACGCTGTATGCAAAGAGGTCGTGACAAGAGTGCAACTCACATAAACAACATCTAAACCAGACTGTGATGTATGTTCGAAGGGCAAAATGTCGAGGACCGCGTTTCTTAAGAGGCCTGAAAGAAAAACACAATTATTGGATCTCATCCACACGGACATATGTGGGCCGATGAGGACAAGTTTTCTAGGAGGTGCAAAGTACTATGTCGAGTTTATCAATGACTCCACGAAATGGAGTGAAGTGGGGTTCCTAATGCCAAAGGCTGAGATTTTCAACGCGACGGTGGAGTACCTAGCCCTCGTAGAAAATCAGCAGGGCAAAAAGGTCAAGTGTTTACAATCTGATAATGGTCGAGGGTACACGAGCCTAGAGTTTTATCAATACTTGAAGAAGCAGGGGATCACCCGGAGACTGTTCCTCTTAACCCGGAACAGAATGATGTAGGTGAAAGGAAAAACTCTACACTTCTCGATGCAGCCAAAGGTTTGTTGATGGAGTCCAAATTGCCAAATTCACTTTGGGCTGAGGCAATCAACACCTCAAACTACCTGCGAAATCGCTCACCCACCAAAAGCTTAAATGGTCTCGCACCATTTGAGGCATGGACCGGTAAACCACCCAATATCTCACACTTGAGGGTATTTGGCAGTCGTGTCTTTTACCTCGATCGAAAACCTGCCAAAGGCAAGCTCGAGCAGCGGGGTCGGGAGAAGATTTTCCTTGGATACTCAGAGGAATCCAAAGCCTTCCGCATTTGGTTGTCGGAAAAGAGGAAGGTAATTATCAGTCGCGATGTAAAATTCGTAGATGACGAGCTCAAGGACAACGACGATGCTGATGTTGACGGTTCGAAAACTTCAACAGACGACTGCTCAAAGCAAGATCAACATCACGTGGACCTCGAACAAAATCTTCCACAAAAAGAAGAAAATCTGACGTCGGCCTCAGACGACTCGAAGCAAAAATAAGACTTTCGTGGTTTCGGTCCTGACGCAGAGCCGCTCGTACCCGTCAACGCTGTGGATGTCAAACACGACATTCCTTGCGAAGTGGATGACGACAATGACATCATCGAAGCTCAAACCCCACACCAGCCAAGAGGACGTGGTGGACCAAAGGTTATAAGGACAGGCTCTAGGGGAAGGCCGAGGAAGGTTTATTACCCCGGTGTCCCTGAACAAACTGAAATCGTCGAGGAGGTTGAGCAAACTTTCATCTCTGAAGTGTCGAGAAATCAGGCAATGATGGGTCCTGATGCTTCAGAATGGTTCCAAGCTATCATAAGTGAGATGAAGTCTGTTCTAAAAAATAATACATGGAAGCTTGTCGATCGACCTGAACAAAGAATAGTCATCGGGTGCCACATGGTATTGCGCAACTTATCACAACTCGATGGCACGATTGAGAAGAAGAAGGCAAGGTTGGTAGCACAAGAATTCAACCAACGACCTGGCATTAATTTTTCAGAGACTTTTACACCCATGGCATGAATCGGATCCATTCGTCTCACGTTATCACTGGCAGCGTGATTCGGCGTGAAGGTCAGACAATTTGATGTCACTACAGCCTACTTGAACGGTGAATTTGAAAAAGAAATCTATATGGAAACTCCGAAATTATGATAAGGTATTACAGAGCATCATACAGTCTGAGGGTAATAGCTTGACCTGCAACAAGCGCAGAATCATGTTGAACGAATTCAGTAAAGGTAACAAAGTGTGCCTTCTGAAAAAGTCCCTGTATGGGTTGCGCCAAGCGGGCAGGATTTGGTACAACAAGCTCGATAAAACCCCTGAGAAACTTGGTTCCTCTCCCACAAAATCTGATTCGTGTTTATTCCAAATCAGTTCAGGGGAAGACGCGACATACGTAGACAATATTCTAATTGCTTCTAAAAATCAAAAAACAATCGTTGACCTAGGATTGGATCTGGGTAAGCATTTTGAGATAAAGGATCTTGGTTACGCGAAATGTTGTTTGGGCATTGAGATTGACAAAGGCGATGGGTACATATCTTTACATCAGCGAGGCTATGTACGGGAACTTCTTGCTCGTTTTAACATGACCGACTGTAAACCAGTAAGTACTCCTATCGACCCATGTGCAAAACTGAAGATAAGTCAGGGACCAAATGAATAAAACGAGAAGCTCCCTTATTGTGAACTGGTAGGAGTTCTTACTTACCTATCAACATCAACCCGGCCTGGCATTGCTTTCGCTGTCAGCTGCCTGGGTCAATTCAACAATTATTATGGAGAAAGTCATTGGAAGACAGCCAAGTGGGTTTTCAGGTACCTGAGAGGGACACCCCATGTCGGACTAACCTACAGGACAGATCCTGAAAAATTTAAAGGGTTTGTATACACCGATTGGACTAATTGCGCTGAGGATAGATGATCCTATACAGGCTATCTATGCATGTTCAATGGAAGCCCGATTTCTTGGGACTCTAGGAAAAAAAGAACGGTGGCTCTGTACAATACAGAAGCCGAGTATATGGCCCTATCAGAATGTGTAAAAGAGGCCATTTATATCCAACGTTTTATCCGTGAGTTGGGCCTTGACGAGTTGGCAGATCTATCAATCTATTGTGATAACCAAAGCTCACTGAGATTGGCCGAGAACCCAATATTCCACTCAAAGAGAAAACACATTGACATCCGCTACCATTTTGTCAGGAACAGGCTACAGGACAAGTCTTTCACTGTGAGTCACATATAGACTGAGCATCAAGTAGCTGATTTTCTGACCAAGGCTTTACAAAGATCAAAGCATTCTTGGTGCACAAAATCGGCTGGGATGGCTGCCATGACATAAGGATGTTATTTCTTCTCGTGATCCTTGACTCGAGGGGAAGTGTCAGGTGTCCATTGCTCTGAGCAACGACAACACCACAGGCTATGCTGAGAACATTTGTTCACGAGTCTCGGCTCACAACTAGTGTTGTCATCTGCGCATGCGCATACACACATTCATGGACGGTACGAATTCGCACACAACCTCCTACCTCTTTGGTGATCTTGTCTTGCTGGATGCTCGTTACCTCGAAGACCGTAATGTAGTGTCGTGTGCTATTTTCATTTATATTGTCTGTGTAGTAAAGTGTTACTTTGTTCATTCGGACATTCACGTCTACGATTTACCTCATAGCATTTCTAACAAAAAATCTTACCTATTTTGTCGAAATCTACCCACTGATGATTCCCAATTATTTCCTCTGCATACGGCGTCAACCTTATTAAAAGTAGGTTGGATAAAATTTTGTAACATGTTGATGATAATATTACTAATTTATAAAAGTTATTATAATTATTTATTATAATAATAAAAAGAGGACTTTTAATAAAACCATAGTCTTATGAGCAAGTTTCTAATTTAAAATTAGGAAAAGATAAAATAAAAAATCACTTTCAAAAAAAGTAAAATATATGTAGACCTACAGTATTTAGGACTAAAATATTACAACTACTAAAATCAGTAATCTAATTACTGCAAAATTTTAGTTTTAAACATAAATTTGAGTCTGCGACTATCATTTTTTCAAAACGGTTAATAACCTTGAAGTTATTCTACAGAAACTTTCTTACATATACTCATATATTTAAATGCTTTATTAGATTTTCTATCCCTCATGAATGAGTCCCTAATACATATACCAATATAATTTCTTGTTTTGTTTTGTTTTGTATTGTTTGTATAAAAGTATCATTATAGTATTAATTGCTCTTTTCTTCTTTTTTTATCTTAAATATGCATGAATTGTTCTCTAGGATACCGTTCTGTTTTCTCTGATAGCCAATATAAAAGGGTAGTGTATCCTTTAACTCTATCTTTGATACTCATCATTCTGTTTGATTAGTTAGGCTCTGCTTTTTCTTTAAAATCTAAATTTTATTTTTTATTCATTATTTGATATTTAACTAAGTCTAATTCTCTTCCCATAATAGTATCACATTATGTAATCCCATCCTTACTACTTACTACTGTTCTCTGTCCTTAAGTTAATAAATAATCCAATAAATTCTACTACCTCCCTCCCTCCCTCCTCCATCACTCCTCCTTTCCCCAAATTCAATAAGTATTATTGTTACCTTTACTAGTTTCTCTAATATAATATTTTTTACCATTAATCTAACGAGCCATGCTCATTTTAATTTAGAATAATAAAAATAATAAAAGCCGTTATCCCGTCATTCTCATACGCAGTATATTGGCGTTAGTTCTTTACGACATTAAGGTATAGGTTCCAAGATGTATAATTATTTTAAAATTGAGGGGAGGGCCCACCAAAGCGGGTAAATTATTCAGCTACACACTTAAATATCTTTTTTCCACTACATTAAATTAATAATCACCCGCCTCGGTGGCCACAGGGTCGAACGCGCTATTCTAGTAATATAGTAGACTGCCGAAGATGGAGAGATCGAGGTTCGATCCCGGTCAGGTGCATTGAAGAAAGTTTTTCCTAAAATGGTCTTACATTTTCTCGGCCCCAAGAAAATGCGGGTCCTCTAAATTACACCTGTTTTAATCCTTGACCCATAAATGTAAAAAGTTTATAAGCGTATCAACCGGAAGGGTAGTAAAACGCGTCGCTAAAGAAAAACAAAACGATTAGTTGCTAATCGAGTATTTTTCTATCGATGTATCTATTAATAGATTCATGGTTTCTTAAAATAATCGATTATTGGACAATAATCGCCCATCCCTAGCTAAGACCATGTTCTCGCCAAAACTACGTTCAATTTCACTTATCCACGAGACTCGATACATCGATCTCTCTCTCTATCCCGCAGTTTATCGCTGGTCTGATGCATCGATCTATCTCTCGAAATCTATCGTTTGCCGTTTACCATCTATCGTACTTTGTTTATGTAAATAGTTCGCCTTATTTTGTTCTCGAACGGAGTTAATAATAATTGTTTATTTGTTTGGCTTTTCACCGTTCTTCAAATTATAATCATGGCTGGGGTCTACGAAAATAAGATTACGGCATCTTTGAACCTCATGCGCATGATGTTTGATAAGGTGAAAGAAGTTCAAGACAATCCTTCAGATTCCCTGCGGCTACAATTGATACAATTATTCACACATGAACTCTTAGATACACGGGAAAATTTGAAAATTCCATTGTGCAGTTTGATAGTTACCTGGCGAAGGGTAGAGAACCCACTAAAAGTGATCAGGTAACAGAGCAACAGGTATTTATGTTGGACTACTTTACCTTTATCTCTCTTTATAACAAGCTTTTCCCAGAGTCACTACTGTTCAAGCCTGTAGTGAGAAAGTAGTGTTACCACACAGCCCTGTTCCTGCTACTCTTCCAGGCCCTAGTAAGAATGTACCACCTCCCATTGAATTGCCTAGTTTTGGTGGCAACATTTCTGAATGGCTTGAATTCTATTATCTGTTTCATCATTTATTCGAGTGTAACACTGAGTATTCTGATATTGTTATATTTACAATACTCAAGTCTCATCTTCATGATGAAGCATTCTTGATAGTTAAAAACCTCACCTACAGCAAAGTGTATTTACTCGCAGCAATTTATGCACTAAAGGCCAGATATAACAACTCGAAAGTTATTTGTAGTTTTTATAACGACATACTGGTTCATTTTCCATGCGTTGTTAAGCCCTCGCTTACTCACGTAAGAAAATTACTAAACACAACCAAAGAACACTTGGGAGCGCTACGTCTCCAAAATTTGCCTGTATATCAATGGGACACATTGTTAATTTTCATTGTTATTCACAAACTAGATCCTTCGTCTAAATGGCAGTAGAAAATAACTTCACAAGACAGTGCCTTTCTCACAATGAACAAGTGTCTACAATTTCTTGGAAAAACTATGTCAGATTGAAGAGGCAATAACACCTTCAGGTGTAGGTAAAGGTCAAGGCAAGTTACCAACCTACCTAGACAGAAGTCGCCAACGAGGGGTTCATTCGTTTGTAGTTGGATCAAAGGGGGCAGCAGGATCCACGCTACCTCCCCAAGAAAATCGAAACAAAAAAACAGATGGAAATACTTATGGAGGCTCAAGACAATGTATAAACTGCAAACAGCCCCATATCTTGTATCATTGTGAACCATTTCTAAAACTAAGTCCTGTCGAAATATTTAAATTTGTAAAACATAAGCAATTGTGCTTGAATTGTTTAAGTGGCTCACATAAAGTGGCATCTTGTGGTTCAGTGCTAACATGTCGCCATTGTAACTCCAAACACCACTCATTGCTTCATTTGAAAATCGTACACTGAAGGATAGGCCTAATGTTGATGGCCCTCCCTCCTCACCTAATGTTGAAGAAGAAGCAGCTTATAGGCCTACAATGTGCACCACTTCCACAGTATTTCCAGCAGCTTCTACATCCCTAAAATATATGGTGTTACTATCTACAGCGTTGCTACATGTAACAGATTCATCGGTAAACCTGCAAGAGGTTAGATTCTTGGTAGACTCAGATAGCTAAGCAAACTTCATCACTGAGTCATGCTTTAAAAGGTTAGGTTTATCTCATCATCGGTTGAAAGGTTCGCTTAATGGAATCGGAGAATGATTGCTCCCAACTCATGGCACCGCTTCAATCACACTTCAATCCAGATTCTTAGACAAGCCTAGATTTCATATCTCTGCATTAATTGTTGACAAGATCAGAGATCAACCTACAGTGGTTCAAGTACTACCGTAAACATAGCCCCACTTGGAGGGTCTGACTCTTGCAGATGACCACTTTTATCAACCAGGTGAAGTGGATGATTTAGTGGAGGTGGAATTCTATCCCTATATAGTTAATGGGAGGAGAATATTTGGGCAGCCAGACACATCTGTGGCCCTAATCTCATGTTTTGGATGGCTACTTATGGACAAAATGTCTCTCACTCAGTCCACAGTACCCAAAAAACTTTTATGACTCGCTGGAACCACAATTAGATTGTGTCCTTCAAATGTTTTAGTTATTGGAGGAGGCTCCCACCGAAAAACCTATTTATAGTATATAAGAGACTCACTGTGACGACATTCCGTCAAAATTTTGAAAGAGAAAGTTCTGGTTGATATTCAGTTGCACTGCCATTCCAACACGGCCCATGTGACTTGGGAGAAACCAAGTCAAAAGCAGAAAAAATATATTGTACACTTGAGAAAAAGTTGGAACGCAACCCTGAAATGCGTAAGGAATACCATGCCTTCATAGAAGATTATTTAGATCAAAAATACATGTCCTTGTCTCCTATTACTTATTCAAAGTCGTTCTTGTATTATATTCCACGTCACTGTGTACTGAAACCTGAGCGTACAACAACCAAATTGAGAGTAGATTTTGATGCTAGTGCCAAGTCCACCTCAGGGCTTTCTTTGAATGATGCTATCCTTACTGAACCTAAACTTCATGGGGATATTTTTAAGATACTTTTAAATGTACGTTTGCATCCCATAACCCTCACTGCTGATATATGACAAATTTATAAGCAAATATGGGTTCACCCTGAACATCGATCCTTTCAAAAAATTATTTGGCGTTTTCCCACTACAAAACCACTGAAGACCTATCAACTTGATACAGTATCCTTTGGAGTGAAGTCATCGCCATACTTAGCACTTCGAGTTGTTAAGCAACTGGCCTTAGATGAACAAGATCGGTTCCTTCTGGTGTCTCAGGTCGCCGAAAATGATATATATGTGGGTGATGTGGTTACTGGAGCACCTACCGTCGAACAAGCAAAACTCCTTTATCATCAATTAGTGAGTTGTTTCTTAAGTGGTTTGTTTGAATTGTGCAAGTGGTCAAGTAACAGTTCAGACCTCCTTCATGCCATTCCTATTGAACATCAAGTTAATCAAGGGAATTAATTTAAAGGTGATTCCTCTTCTAATATCGGCCTAAAAATCTTATGCATGCAGTGGATACCTAGCTTTGATGTATTCACCTTTAGTGTAAAGATGACAACATGGGACTGCACAAAAAGAGCTGTCCTTTCTACAGTGGGTCGAATTTTCGATACTTTAGGCTTGGTATCGCCCACCACAATGTTTGCAAAAATGTTGATTCAAACCCTTTGGGGTCTGAAGATTGGTTGTGATGACATCCCATCCACCACTTTGTGCCAAATATGGAATACTTTTCAACAAGAGCTATTCCATCTTTCATCAATAAAAATTCCTCGATATTTGTCCTCGATTGACTGCCTTTAATGCACATTACTTATATTTTCAGATGCCTCTGAAAGGAGTTATATGCTGTAATCTATCTCAAAGCGGTCACTTCATTGACATTAATAGTAGTAACCTTGCTATGAGTAAAATTGAAGGTTGCCCCCTTGAAAACAGTTTCCATACCTAGATTGGAACTATTTGCTGCGTTGCTTCTTGCAAAATTAATTCACGTGGTGAAACCTCGCCTCATGTAGAAGGTCCCACTTACATATATCTACGCATGGTCAGATTCGACAGTAGCACTTCACTGGATACATGCATCACATCGACGGAGAACTTTTTTTGGCTATCGTGTGTCTAAAATTCAGGAATACTTGCCTTCTGAACATTGGTTGCACATCCCTGAAATAGATAATCCAGCAGATTGCGCCTCACGGGGACTTAGCTCTTCAAAACTTGTTGAGCACTATATTTGGTGGAAAGGACCTTCTTGGCTGCAGTGTGACAGATCTGTCTGGCCCCTAATCCCATTGGTTGAAGAATCCACACTAGAAGCTTTGACAGAAGAAAAACTAGTTGCCTTACTAGTTCATTATGAAGAAGACACACCATTACTGAAGTTGATAAACCACATGTCTTTGCTAAAGAAACTTCAAAGAGTCACTGCCTATATGATCCGGTTTGTGAACCGCATCAGACTAAAGGCTGCACCAAAAGAGGAGGAATTAACTTTGAAAGAATTGAATCAGGCTCTTTAGGTCCTAATACAAGCAGTTCAACCAAAGCACTTTCACAAAGAGTTCAAAGCTTTAGAAGTTGGCCACACCTGTTCACCTGGCATAAGAAAGCTAAGTTCTTTCATAGAAGAGGGTATAATCCGCGTAGGAGGTCTACTGCACAACAAGACCCTAACACTCGACTAAAAATATCCTGCACTTCTCCCAAAAAAGGATAATTTTGTTGACTTGGTAATAGATCAGTGTCAAAAGTACAATCTTCATTCTGGAGCACATCTTGTATTTTCACTGCTCCGACAGAAATGTTGGATTCTAGTTGGTCGAGATGTGATTCGCCAACGAGTGCAACAGTGTAATTATTGTTTCCAGTTCAACCCCAAGCCCAGCTTTCCAGTTATAGCTGACCTACCTACTCCACGAGTCCAGGAATCCAAAACATTTACCCATGGGGGTGTTGATTATGCGGGTCCCTTTAATATTACTCAGAGTAGACATGGAGGTGTTAAATCTTGTCACCAAAGCCCTACATTTAAAAATGGCCTAGGACCTGTCCGTAGAAACTTTTCTTGACGCTTTAAAGCGATATCTCTGCAGAAGAGGAGAATGTTTAGCAATGTACTCAGACTGTGGAAAAATCTTTCTAGGTGCGAAAGCAGAATTAGATTGATTGTGTACCTTCCTTAACTCTCGAGTTTATCGTCAGACCCTGTCAGATGAGCTGTCTTACAGAGGAACCACATGGCACTCTAACCTCCCTCCCCCCCCCCCCCCCCCCC
>CABEEJ010000722.1:12133-22943 GCA_901482245.1 Timema douglasi | reverse complement strand
ACCCCCGGGGTTTAGTGCCGACCCCGGGAGAGGGGCCTTTCTACAAAGGAACCCCCGGGGCCCTCAACCCCCCCCCCCCCCCCCCCCGCCTCTTCACCTCATTTTGATGGGCTGTGGGAGGCCGGGGTAAAGTCAGTCAAGACTCACCTAGTTCGAGTGGCTGGTGCACAAATTCTCACCTTTGAAGAACCGTATACCTGTCTTACCCAAATAGAAGCTATTTTTAATTCAAGACCACTCTCTGTACTAACTCAAAGTCCAGATGATATTTCAGCATTTACACCAGCTCATTTTCTGACCTTGACACCTCTTCAAACCATTCCAGAACAAGATTTAGCTACAGTCACTTTGAATCGTCTTTCAAGATGGCAGCTGGTGAGCCGTCTTGTGCAAGATTATCGGAAGCGTTGGCACTTATAATATTTACATACTTTTCAACAAATGGTTAAGTGCAATACCCCTCAAACTCCAATAGTCGGAATGATCGTGGTCATCAGACAAGATGGCCTTCCTCCATTGAAGTGGTACTTGGGTTAGTTGAAGAAGTATTCCCTGGTAAGGACGGTGCAGTTCGAGTTTTCTCTGTACGTACTACTCGAGAAACCTACAAGCGACCAGTGGTGAAGCTTTGTCCACTTCCTTCTCAATAAATTTGTTGAAATACCTTATTTCAAGGCTGGTGGTATGTTCAGACTCGGAACTGTATATATTTAATATTGTAAAATAGCATTTGTGTAATATTTTTTTAAATTTTTTTTATATAATACTTTATTCATATTGGTTTTGTATTTGTTGATTATACTTAGGAAGTTTTGCCTCCGTTTTAGAGAGAGTTCCGCCTTTTTTGAGGGTTTCCCTCTGTTTTGAGAGAGTTGAAAAGGAGGGGGAAGAAAGGTCGTTTGTCTTGAGAAAGAGCAGTTCAGTTGAGCGTGGTAGTTAGTACAAATAGTGTGTGTGCCAGAATGGGTGCACTAATTGATGCACAAATCGGTGTCCGAGTGTGAGTCGGGTAATACAGGTCATAAAGTGGCCTTATTTATCAATACAAAACAAGAGTTTGAATGACACCACTGAGTGTCCCCCTTATTTCCCTATTACTTCCTACTCTTAACCCAGCAACCAACAATGTAGTCTCCATTGTCGGCGAACCTCATATGGACGAAGTAAGCAATTCCTATTACAATTTTATATAGAATACAGTCCACTTCACTTGTTCTCACTGGTTATTTTAATCGTTTGTTGACTGGAATGAGCAATGTTAAACACTTTGTTTGAAGTTTGGAACGCACTGTTCTTATTTAGCAGAACGCGCACGGTAAAAGTTCAACATGACTGTTACATGACGCCAACCAGAAAGTAAAAGAAAAAAGAGCTTTAATGAATGTATTCGTGCGCCACACTATTGGGCACTCACACTGTTGGTTACGAGGTTAGGCCTAAACAAGTATGATATTTTAAACATGTTTTGACACTCCCACTAAATGAATGCTTGTTTACAGTCTTGCAAATGGTTAGAAATATGACTTATTTAAGTGTAGTTACTAATTAGCTTCAAAAACAAACAAAAATTATAAACAGCTTTATATACATATCAATGTCAATGATAAGCATTTATTAGCTCTCCAGTCTTGTCATTCCAATTGCACCGCGAAGTGTCTGAAAACGATCACGTGGAAGAGGTTTGGTTAGTATATCTGCTAACTGGTCTTCAGAGGGTACATGCTTGATGTCAATCTCACTGTTCTCATATTTCTTATGTATGAAGTGGTAACGTATGTCTATGTGTTTGGTTCTCTTGTGGAACTCTGGGTTTCGCACAAGGCGCATTGAACTCTGATTATCAACCGCTAGAACTGTGGCCTCTCCCACTGTTTCCCCAATGTCAAATAGAAGATATCTAAGCCAGATGACTTCTTTGGCCGCAGATGATGCAGCAATGTACTCAGCTTCGGTAGTGGAAAGGGAAACGGTTTGTTGACGTTGACTAGCCCATGTTATAGGGCCATTACTCAATTGAAAGAGGTATTCAGTTATGGAGCGTCGGGTATCCAAATCGTTTGCGAAGTCAGAGTCCGAGAAGCCAATAAATGGGGGTGGATTCTCGCTCCTTGTAAATTCAATGCCATAGCTGGATGTGTCTTCTAGATATTTTAAGATGCGTTTGACTGCATTCCAATGACTTGGTTCATAGTTTGTCAAATATCTACTCACGTTTCCAACTGCGTACATAATGTCTGGCCGACTAACTATTGCAGCAAACATAAAGCTGCCAACAGCTTCTCGATAGGGTACTTTTATTTCTTCATTTTCCCCTATGTTTGAACTCAAGTGAGTGTGTGAATCAGCAGGCACACTGATTGGCTTAGAGTCTTCAAGCTTGAATCTCTTGATTATTTGTTTGATATAGTTGGCCTGATGTAGACATATTGATCCGTTCACATTATTTTGTTTTATTTCCAGACCCACAAAGTAATTTGGTTCACCGATAGTGACTTCAAAGGTTGTCTTCAGTTTCTCGAGTACAAGTTGTAGTGCCATTTTGTTTTCAGCTATGATCAGCCCATCATCAACATATAACGCAAGCAGAACCTTTGATTTATTGAAATCCCCTCGATAAACACATTTGTCTGCGGTACTTTGGCTGAATCCAAACATTTTCAGGAAACCGTCAAACTTTTCGTTCTAACAACGCGATGATTGTTTGAGGCCATATAGTGACTTTCTTAATTGGCAAACAAGGTTTTGGTCAATATTGATTCCATCTGGTGGAAGCATGTAGATATCTTCCTTGAGTTCACCATACAAAAATGCAGTTTTCACATCAAACTGCATTATTTCATAGTTTTGTTGAGCTGCGATAGCGAGTAGGACTCGTATAAAGTCATACCGTGTTGTGGGAGAGTATGTGCCATTGTAGTCAACCCCTTCTTTCTGTGTGAAACCTTTAGCGCACAGTGTTGATTTATATCGTGTAGTGTTTCCATCTCTGGTGCGTTTTATTTTGAAGACCCATTTTGAACCTATAGTATTTTTACCAGGGGGTAATGACACTAGCACCCAAGTGTTGTTCTTTTCCAACGCATCCAGTTCTTCTTTGATTGCGTCAGTCCACTGCCCTGCATCGGGACTCTTCATTGCTTCCTCGTAGGTCTGTGGTACATCTATTTCCACTAGGTTAGCTTCATAGCGTTTGGGAGGCCTGATGTCATCTCTTGGTCGCAGCTCATAATTTGCTTCAATGTTCCTGGGTTCTTCATCGTTCTGTTCAGAATGTTGAGGGCCTGCGTCCTCCTGCTAAATTCTTTGATCGGAATGATGTGTGTTTTCTATCGCTACTGGGACTACAGTGTTTCTTTGAGGAATGAAACTACATGAATTTTCATTGAAAATCACATTTCTTGAGACTGTAATTTTCTGTGTATTTTGATCCAGCAAACGATAGTTGGTTGAGTTTCTATCATATCCTATAAGGGTAAGTTTCTTGCTCTTTGGCGCCAGTTGGTTTCGCAGTTCCTTTGGTACATGCATGTATGCCTCACTGCCAAATATTCTTAAATGTGACATTACAGGCCTTTTTCCACTCCATATTTCATAGGGTGTCGAGTTTGGTGCTTGAGAGGTTGGAGTCCTGTTTAGAATATAAACAGCTGTGTTTACTGCCTCTGCCCATAAATATGTTGGCATATCCTTTGCATATAACATTGAACGCGCACTTTCCATTATGGTTCTCATGTCACGTTCGGCTCTACCATTTTGCTCAGGAGTATAAGGTGCCGTTGTTTCAAACTCAATTTCATGTTATGACATATACTCTTTCATTCCCTGATTACAGTATTCTGTCCCATTATCAGTATGTAGGGTCTTAATAGAATATTCATATTTATTATTTATCATGTTTGCAAAATCTTTGAAACACACAACAACATCCGCTTTGTGCTTGATGAAAAATACAACACGATAGCCTGAACAGTCATCCTTAAATAATACAAAATATTTAGCACCCTGAACTGATGGTGTTGACATTGGACCACACACGTCACTGTAAATGAGTTCGCCTGGTTTGGCCTTGGCATGCTTTGAGGGCGAAAATGGTAACCTGTGCTGTTTACCATACTGACACGACTCACAGAAGAAATCTTCAAGGTCATTAATATTTACACCTTCGACCAAGCCTTTGGTGACCATTTCACGCAGAGTTCTCTTATTTATATGTCCGAGTCTCTCGTGCCACAATTTTAGACTTCCACTTGCGGTGAAATTTAGGCCTACTTCTTGATGTGGGATCACTGTGCGGAATAACATTCGATACAGATTGTTGGTTTCACGGACCGCACTTGCTACTAGCTCACCGTTTTCGTAAACTTCTGCATATCTATCTTCCTTAAGGATCTTCATCCCTTTTTCAGTTATTGCACCTTCAGAGAAAATACTTTTTCTTAGTTCAGGAGTATACAACATATTTGTGATGATTGAGTCATACCAATTACCTCTGATAAATTTCTTTATTTTAATACTTCCTCTTCCCTTCACAGAAAGACCTTGGTTGTTTCCAAGAACGACACTCGTATTGTCTACAGTCTCTTCAAACTTAGAAAATAAAATCACGACGATTATTCATGTGTGCAGAAGCGCCACTCACTGTCCATTGTCCAGTTATTTTCGGTGGTGATTTTTGACTTTAGCATAACATCCTGCTTCTCTGCACTGAATGCTGAGAAATGACCCTGTTGGGAACGGTCACTGTGAGTGTTTTGCTGTCCGTTTTCTCGGGGTTTCTTAGGTGCACGACAGTCACTTGCGTAATGTCCTTTTCTTTGGCATTTATAGCACATTACCCTTGGTTTTCCCGATCTATTCCTTTGTTTTTGATTGGACTTTTGAAAGTTATTAGACTTTTGAAAATAGCTTTTCAAATTTGTCGAAGATGAAAATGTACTTTCCGATTGTTCATTTGATGTGAGACTGGCCTCTTTATCCAACAAACGTGCCGTCATATTTGGGATCGTCTGTCTGGCCTCGTCTAGTGAAAGCCAAGCTTGTCTGAAGTTTCTAAATTTGGGAGGTAGACTACCAAGAATTTTAGTCATTATAGTAACATCGCTGAGTTGTTCACCAGTCTCTCTTACATGTCACGCGAGATTTTTTATCTTGGAAATATGCTGAGCAATGGAGTCGTTGGCGTCCATCTTGTACTGATGAAAGCGTTCGTGGACTAGCATTTTGTTCATTTCTGATTTCTGCTCAAATATAGAGTCTAATTTCTCTAGCATTTCTTTAGACGAGTCACAATTTTAAACTAATGTGATCTGTGATAGTTCCATTGCTGTAGTGAGTGTAAACATAGCAATTGCGTCGTCTTTGTTCCACTTTTCTAGTTCCTTCTCTTTGTCAATTGAATGCTTTTCTATAGCTCCTTTTGCAACATCAAAGACTCCTTTTGCCCTTAGGGCACATTTCATTTGAAATTTCAATTGGTGATAATTATTGCCATCGAACTTATTTACGTGTGCCACGTCAAACTTTTCGGCCATTATTTCTATTTTGGTCTCGAGGATTATATAACTTCAAACACACGACACAATGCTGTTTGATGATCGCGCGAACCTAATGATAAATAAATGACGAATCACGTCGCTTCCTAACGCGAACGCGAATTAACAAAACGGATTTGTGAATTACCCGAAGGACAGTTTTTACGAAATATTACGTGAATATTTATGCAGTTGTTGGGTGTCTGAGCCCATAACCTGTTAAACACTTTGTTTGAAGTTTGGAACGCACTGTTCTTATTTATCAGAACGCACACGGTAAAAGTTCAACATGACTGTTACATGACGCCAACCAGAAAACAAAAGAAAAAAGAGCTTTAATGAATGTATTCGTGCGTCACACTGTTGGGCACTCACACTGTTGGTTACGAGGTTAGGCCTAAACAAGCATGATATTTTAAACATGTTTTGACAAGCAAGGATTAAAATTAGTAAGATGTTTACAGGTAGACCTATCCTAATTAGGTTCAAAGTGACTTATCAATTAAATTTGAGAAAATAGCCTACTAGAATAATATTTTTTGTATGCTAACACAAAAACATGTCTAATTTATATAATTAAATTCACCTAAACCATTGATCTCTATAATATAACTGGATGGTGTAACGGTGCGCGGTTATCGCCCCTTTGTTGAATGCCAAATGTAAAAGACTGTGGCTGTAGGCCCACGTTGTGACGTCAAATGTAACGTACTGAATTTGCATACCCCTCATTGGAACGCCAATTGTAACATACTAACTTTGGATGCCCTTAGTTGAGACGTCATTTGTTACGTTCTGCTGGAATGCCTTCACGTTGAACACCATTGTAATGTACTAACTTCACTTTGGTTTGAAGAATATATATATTACAAATAAATGTCTGGAGAAAAGATACTTTTGTATAAACTTTAATGGTATAATGTATTACATATCACTGTCGTTTGAAAAAGAAGAATTAGAAACCATTTAGGTGAAAACACCTTGGCCGTGATTCCAAACACAACCAAGCTAACATTATCAAACTATACGAGATTGATGCTGTAATGTACTACACATCTCTCTCGTCTGCCAAAAAAAGAGTAGAGTGACGCGTCACAAAGCTAGCGTCTTCTTGAGTCGAGACGTGTGAGCCCCGTAGTTCACACTCTCGAACCCAGACCACTCTTTGCTTTCTTTCCATCGACCAATGGGGTTAGTTTCTTTTAGCGCGTATATTAAGCAAACAGACGAATTATCCTGCACCTGCTATGTAATTACTGCGTAAATACAACACGGAAACAAAACCATGCTTCTGACACGTGCAGCTAAATGAAAGAAAAAAAAAGAAACATGGCCGTAGTCTATAAAAGATGAGTTTACTTTATACTAACTGAAAAGAAGAAATATTAATATATTTACTTTAAAATATGATCTCGAATATTAAAAAAGACAGGAAAAATCGATATCATTACAATGGATATACACATATACATTGCCAAGGACCAAAGCGTGACGCTCAAGTTTATCGTCTGCTACACTGTGTGTGGGGGTGGGAGGGGGGGCGGACAAATTTAATGGTTTCTTTCAATGTTCTTATGCGAAAACATGTATCTGGTGGATAAAAGTATTATTGTTTGAAAATAGTGAGGTATTATACCACGCCTTCCTGAAAAAACATTTGCATTAAAGGATATACACTTCAGTTTTACAGGTAATACTGTACAAATACGAATAATCTTTAAAATATTTAAATAATTATTTATGATCAATGTTGTTTACAGTCTACCAAAACCACACTTATATTTAAAGTTGGTTATTATCATGTATATTTGTTTCATAAACCATATTATATATATGTATCTTAAAACTCGATTACATTTGTTTGAATGACAAACTTTGTGTGGTTGCTATACATTAACTTAGGTTATGGGCTTGTAGAAAGTATTATTATATTACCATATTTTTTTTAAAAAATTGCTTATATCTTGTATATTGCTTTCAGAAATCAAATTTTGTTGAAAATTCAATAACTATAATGAAACAAGTTAGCTAAAAACTGTATTATATTTGTTTGAATGACATACTTTGTGTAGAAGTCTTACGTTCCAATGATAATTTAGGTTAAAGGCTTGTAGGAAGTACGGTATCTACTAAACCCTGATTTTAGTAATAATCCCTATCTTTAAGGCTTTATTTGGTACCAGAATATTATCATATATATAACATTTTGGTAAGATAAGCGACCATTTAGAACGGAAGTAGAAATTTCTTCTTCTTCCTAGTCACAACTATGGGGTAGGATTCTGGTACGATATAAAGCTTTAAATTGAGCTTCCTTCAAAAATCATCGAATATATTAGGCTACATCAATTTATTTATAGAAAAAACAAATCAGTTTCGAGCTTTGTTATGTTCTTCAAAGCTTTTACTATCATATTTATTTCATTTAACTAATCACACATTAATTTATCTTTTATATTTAATCGAATTAATGAACGATGTCATAATGCTACATTGCCTTATATGGGTGTAAGAGGGATAGAGATGTCCGAAAGTTTCCTTCTCTCTTAGATAATGGTGTGCAAACAACAAGTGCCCCTAAATTTACAAATTGGAAAACAGAACAGAAACAAAGTGTACATTGTATGTAAGGCCACACATATTATTTAAATCACTGCCCTCTGTGGTTACCACAAAATTAGTATAATTATCTTCCAGAGGCATTTAATAAGTCATACACTTTCGCTGCCTATCCCCCCCCCCTCAATACATTTTGATGCCCCATCCCTCCCTACGAAATATATTTGACGGCCCACCACCCCTCCACTCGGTACATTTTGACACCCCCCCCCACCCCTCGATACATTTTTGCTGCCTCCCTGCCATCAATAAATTTTGATGCCTCCTCCACCCCTTCCCNCCCCCCCCCCTTCTAATGAAATATTTTGACCCCACACACACTCCTCCCCTCGGTGTAAATTTCTAGGTGCGCCACTTTTGCTTAGTGTAGTCAGATAGGACAAACTTTATTTTTATGAATCGTTAGATCGATCTTTGGAAGATCGATCCAATGCATTCAATCTTTTGCCTAAATCGATATTACGCCTCTTGATCTAGCTCGAGCTAGAGAATCGATTCAAAGGCCATGAATCAAACATCCCTAGTTGGAGGAACCTTTTTCGATTTTATCATATTCTGATCTAGGCACAAAATAGGATTCCCCCTCCACCCACTTCTCTAGTGAATCTCTAACAGGAGCGCTATTGTACGTAGCTTTGTCGGAAAGGAATCGTGGTGAAACCGCTTGTCTCCTAGCTGAAGGTCGCTTTTTTTTACTTTTCGTCTAGCTCGTGCAAGGTCAATCGGTCTACGTCTTAATACTTTGGGGCCGACGATGGGTATCTTTATAGGTCATCTGGCTCTCTGCCTGTTTGTTAAATGTCGCCGTTGAAGCTTCCTAAAATTAGCCACTCTTTGTAAATCGTCTCTTTTTTTAGATTTGCAATTAAGAATATTTTTCATCTGTACTAAATCGGAACACATGTCATCAACTTTATTAAATAGTTTGGGCGGGACGAGAAGCATCTGTTTAAGCTGTGACATATTATCATTATTTAACTAAGGCTCTAACAAGAGTAGAATGGATAGCCGCTAGTATTATTCTTAGGAATCCTCCCAATTGAACGTTAATATTTCTTTTTCTCTTTAACGAAACACCTTTACTAGTTCATTTTCGCATACAATTTTTATGCTTTATTAATTTATGCTTATCTCTTTTATTAATTTTAATATTATTGTTTAATGTGTTTAGCGCACATTCGCCAAGTGTTGTTATAACCTCCGGGCCGGCAACTTTTAGAATAGCTTTGTGCAATTTAGGATTGGTCGTTTTCAACACCGACAGAAAATGCCTATTTTTTTTACTAGTTTCATCTAGTAGTCTAAAAGGAACAAACACTTTGCTAATAATGTCGAATATGTCCGTTTTGAAGCGAAGGCGTTCGTTCACGTTCTGACTTATATTGAAGAATAAATATCCGTGAGGTGATTCTGTCGCATTCCTACGGATTCTTTGTATTTCAGATGGATTATCCGGATGAACTTGCCTAGCTAGATAGTT
This sequence comes from Timema douglasi, assembly GCA_901482245.1. Classification (NCBI taxonomy): domain Eukaryota; kingdom Metazoa; phylum Arthropoda; class Insecta; order Phasmatodea; family Timematidae; genus Timema; species Timema douglasi. Next base: position 13,313 of record CABEEJ010000722.1, on the reverse strand, counting down.
TATCTTTGTTTGATCCTGTGGGTTTTTAAACACCACAATGTATTTAGCGTATAGGGAGATGTCACGAGATTCACCCCCCTGATGGTAAAGGTTTTGTGTGATTAGAATAAGTGATAGGTGACTAAGGTGACTAACCTTGATAAAAAGTTAACTCACTTTGTTCGAATAGGCTTTTTTTTATTAAATCGTCTAACACCCTTAATTTTAAAATGAAAATTGTCCGCTACACCATTTTGTAGTGGTAAGTGACTATATAATCACGACTGAATATAATTGGTTTCGCTGAAACACCATTGAATTCTATCAAATTTACCAACACTGCACACCTGTTTTAAATTTAAAAGAAAATTCTCTACGAAAGTAGTTTTCCCGCAATTAGGCGGTCCTGCCAATATAAGTGTGAAAGGGTGTACAAACACAGACATTGATGTGTACTGGTCTAGTGCCACTAAATCTAAAAATTAAAAATTGCACTTGCAATTTTATAGTGGCGCTGACAAAACGTTTCCTGAGAAAGTTGAACCGTTCGCTTTAGTTAACATCAGAGGCAGTGATTGTTAACAAAGTAAATAAACATGATAGGAAACACTTGTAAGGAAAAGATATGAGTGCATTTTAACAAATCAGTTTAATGTAACAAAAGGCAGAGATAGGCATGTAGAACATCTTCAGAGCACAAACCAATATATATATATACTAAAACAGCCCCTAGACTTGTCCATGTTAATTAGCCACACAGATTGTTAAATGACAGTAACTTTCTAAGGGTGAGGATGGCGGGAAGTGCCCACTAACTAGACAGACAGGTTAAGTTATGCAAGTTCCAATCTGTTGGCTGTCGGTTTCTGACATATATGGATCAGCCGAAAATATACATAAATTGATAGTACAGGGTAAGTTCTAATTCATTGTTCTTGGTCTTACTTTGTCATGAGCTGGCGCACGACCAATTAGTCTATGCCAGTAGGGCATAAATGGTCCACAAGTTGAACACCGAAACAGGTGATCAATACAATTAAATATAGAATACAACACGGGCCATGCCAGAGGGGCAGAGATGACCCACAAGTTGAACACCGAAACAGGTGAACAACACAAGCTAAGTATAGAAAATAGCATGAGCCATGCCAGACAATCACAAATGACCCACAAGTTGAACACCGAAACTGGTAAACAACAC
>CABEEJ010000722.1:0-11300 GCA_901482245.1 Timema douglasi | reverse complement strand
AGAGATGACCCACAAGTTGAACACCGAAACAGGTAAACAACACAAGCTAAGTATAGAAAATAGCATGAGCCATGCCAGACAATCACAAATGACCCACAAGTTGAACACCGAAACTGGTAAACAACACTAGTTTAATATACCTAATTAGGTATTGCCATTAGGCCACGAACAATCTGAACAGCACCTTTCCCGACTTACTGACTCACAGACTTCCAAATGGTGATACAGGCTAAGGTGTGGGAATCATTCCCATTTAAACTGCTGGTCTTAAGGACCAAGCAGAAAACATGTGAAGTACTAAATGACTTCACGTAAGTGAACTAAGTCACAGAAAGCTAACCTAAAGAACAATTAACATTAATAATGAGAGAAGCTAATCCTTTTAACAGTTTATACACACAAAAAAACTAAGATTCGAGTCCAACTATAGAGCCACCTACTCCCCGCGGACTTGAACGATTAATCAAACTTCATATTACTTTCGGTGGTCCGATCGGCCCCTCGGCGTGGACATCGTGATCACAGGTTGCGTGAAGTTGAATTGAAAATAAAACTTCGGAGAGTGTCGACTGACCTGAAGGTGATGAATAATTGTAATCGTATTTTTGCCTAGCGTGCTATGGAGTTTTATAGTGATTGAACGCAAAGCATCATGGGAAGGAAAGAAGGTGGGAGCAATCCCACTACATGGAACCGGTCAAATAGGCTCAAGTAAACAAGCCTCCACCTCACGAGCTGGCTGCGCGCTGCCTTCAGTCGTTGTCGATGCTTGGACCGACAAAGTGCAGAGTTATGAGAACGACGAGGGAGGGTAACCCTTCTGATGGCGCAGGTCTTATACCACGAAGTATCCGAGACGTGGCATGTAACACATGGAGATTTATACATTATTATATCAAGGTATAATATGTGTACTTGACCAATGATTTAGTGCAGCAATTTTTGGCTAAATTGGTTAGCACGTTACAAAGTTTATGTTTGAAAGGGTACAGATTGAATTTAATTTGTTAAATTTATTTTCAAAACATTTATCGTATTTATGATTGTCCAGATCTTTCAAAGAGGGATAGCCCAAGTCTAACATTTCATTTACAATTTTATTGAGCCTTTCCATTATGAATTTTCTCTTCTCTTCCCCTTTAACATAAATTATAGAAGAATCGAGAGTAGCAAATTTTAAAAGTTTATTCGATTGATTGACGGTCATATCACCATCATCTCACATTTTCGATGGCGTGAAAGAATTGATTACGTGTCCAGAAAATTGAAAAATGACACCTGGACACGGGAATTGAAGCCGGGAACTTTGGCTTAGTATGCCAATTATCTAACCACTGAGCTATCCAGGAATCGACCCGTGCCTGGGGTAATTCTTCACTCACATTTTAAGGCAAAGTCTATTATAGACGTGCGGGTTCGATTCCCGTGACTGGGTGTCATTTTTCAATTTTCTGAATATGATATCTTCACTAAAAGCATATATTATAACTTTGGCTATTTGATTCATAAATTTACAATCCCTTACCATTATAATAATTGTACAAGTAGCAGCATTAATCCAACTACCGAGTCAAAGGTAGTTGGGTTATCTGATAGCTCGTGATCTTTATAAAAATCACACATTTGTAGCTGACGATTTCCACACGTCCATTATAAACTCTGCCTTAAAATATGAGTGAAGAATGGCCCTGAGCACGGGACGATTCCTGGATAGCTCAGTGTTTAGAGCATTCGCATAGTAGCTCAAAGGTCCCAGGTTTGATTCCCGTGTGCAGGTGTCATTTTCAATTTTCTGAATATGATATCTAGATAGAGTAAATCCTCACTAAAAGCATATATAATAATTTTGGCTATTTGATTCTTTATTACGTGTGTTGGTCCGTGGAAGCAATATCAAACTGCAAAGAAAAACATTGAGCAGTCGGTATCCACCCTTGCCGACGACTATCCAAACTGTAAAAAAAAAGTCACGTACACCTAGTTATTTTTTTTCGTCTTGAATGTCTACGATGAATTTTGAAACTGTCCACACTTTTTCTTAATAGGTGGTGGTCCATCAATTTGTGTTATCCCCTTATTATTATGTTCCAAACAATAAATGTTATCTTTCAATTCATCCTGTACAGAGGTAGAGAGTAAGTTCCAAGTGTGGTTGATGTATTTACAGGCGTATACTTTAATATATTCTATAGGTAAATTATTTAACTCTTCGGCAGACATCAGACACAAATCATGCTTCAAAGAGTACGTGAGGATGCGTTGATTTTAAAAATTATATTAAATAACAATGACCGATGATTCGTTCTTTTATAGTGGTGTCGCTTGATCCAAATCTTCACTCCCCTCTCTGAGTGTTTGATAGTGAATTAATGTGTTCAACTAGAGGGTAATCAATTTTCCCGCATACTAGCTGAGCAATTTTATCACCCCGTTTATTTCTAAAAACAATGTAACAGTAATTAATGAGTAATACGCAAATATTACCACGATAGTCTTCGTCTATAGCCCCGGCCAAAACATCTATCCCGTGGTCAAGAGCCAGACTAGATTGCAGAGATATTCTACAATACGTTCCTGGTGGTAGTATGATAGAAATATTTATTTTAACTAAACGCCTGCACGAAGTTGTGTGTTGCAATTGTGCGAACTTTTCAAGTCTAGACCTGCAGAGAATGTTGTGGCTCTAATAGGGGGAAAGGTGTTTTTATTTATCTTTCTGTACTTCAATACAGATGACACTAGAATCAGAGAGGGAATAAAAATGTCTACGTATGATAATAAGTTTTTTCAAATTGATATGTCACCCAAATTATTCAATGTCATCTATTAGACGTTTCGTCATGTCAATATATATTTGGTCAGACACCTGACAATTTATATAGTATGTGTTAACCTGTACGCAAATAGGGGCATCGTCTGTCGGACAAAAGTCATTAAAGCAGCTAATTTGTGTGTAATGATATCTTTTTCACACCTGTGTGGTAGTACAACAGTAGAATGGGCCACGTCTAGTCTTAATATTGTTAAAATTATGCCATCATTAAATTCTTCATAAATTATCATAGAAATTGAACCTCGTTACAACATATAAACATTTACACTGGCTAACATTGGACTGAAGCAAGGTCCAAGGTTCGTCTTCCAACGCTAGAGATGAGCCGTGCCCACAGAAAAAAAGAAGAGTGAAATGTGAGAACTCACTGCGCTCTATCAGCCGCTCTCAACCAACTCGTAGAACTGTTCTTCCACATGTGTCTGGTGACTTGGAGAAGCATGTTATAGTATGTTCCAGACGCATGGTTGCCCCACCCCTCTCACCCTCCTGTTGTTCCCGTGACTCGAGAGGACGTGGTATATTTTTAGGGTATATAATGATGGTGTGTGTGTGTGTGTGTGTTGTAGGCTCATATTACTTACTGGTTACAAGGTGAGCGACATTGTCAAGGATTGATTTAAACTTTAGGTTATTCAAAATTACCTTTTGGCTTTAAATGTTCTATTATATTCCAAATTATTGTTCTGGACTAGTAATACTTAAAACTTATTAATTATTGGTACTATGTGGAATTAGTAAATTTTTAGCTCTTAAAGCCATGATAATATTGAATATCTTTGGGTGGTTATTTCAAACCGTTTGTTCACCTTTTATTACGATCCCTACGGGGTACCTTTGTATTCTGTGTCTTAGTTTGAAATTTTTCCTATCCAATTAACAAAAAAATTTTTTTTGGCCCTTTGGAAACCGCCACTTTGGATGGTCATTTAAATCTGATAGTTCCGTTTACCAGCTCTTCTTATTTTAATATCTTAGGGAATTATATTCATCTTGTTATTTATTAAGAGACTTTTGATTATTGTTGAAATTGTTTAAAGATTATGAGTTGTTAGTCAAAGAAGGGGCCGCGAGTCGGTGAGGCTATACCGCAGTATTGGCTTTATTTACTAATATTTGTCTTTTGCATGCCATAAGGTGGCGTGGTTTTCAATATTATGACCTTTGTGAATAGATTATAATATGTCTAATTTTCTCATATTAAGTCAAGAGGAAATTTATTATATGAGACGTTATTGTTTGTCCTTTGGGGACTGTCAGTTAGGGTAAACTAACTCTTAAGTGTATTTGTTGGATCTCATTCCTGGTGACCATTTTTACCTGTATCTTTCATTTGATGATTAATTTGTTATTATGGCGGAACTAATTGATATTCATTTGAAGGTCAATTTAAAATAGGTTATTTAGTGTGTTTAGAGTCGCCATTTATGGGCGAGAATGTTGTATTACGTCAGAAATTACTTTTGATTATTCGCCTCACAGTAATGCATGGTAACTTTTGGGCCAATTAAACGATTGTTTGCCTCTAAAATATATATATATATATATAAAGCCTAACGCTTTATGTTGTTTCACTCTTTCATTGAGTTGTATGTAATTTGTTGTATTAATAAAATAACTCTCTTGTCACCATCACTGACTGTTATTTCTGAGTGGGGACAAAAGGGGGTTACAAATTGGTGTTTGTTCTACAATGTTTGAAAAGTGACCTTTCAAAATAACCAAATAAATCTTAATATTTGAAATTTTTAAGTGTGAGTTGAAGAAATGGTAGGGGAAAGGGACGGGTTCATCATTTACAAAAAATAATACATTCAATTACTTCTTTGTGTGGTAGAGAGCTTATATTCGTTAGATTATTCTAAACAAACAAAAAAAGGAGGGAAATTTTAAATTTTAAATTCAATAATAATAATATTTAGCACCACGTATTAATACCCGTTCAGGTTATACGCTTTTTAAATTCAAACTATGAGAAATGGGGAGGGCGAAACTACAGCTAGAAATAACTTTTGAGAAGATGAGGCTAGAAATTAAAATTTGAAAGACAGGTAGAAATGAAACTCCACTTATCAAAATGAATGTTATAATTTAAAAATTCTCAAAGTTGTTTGATTGGTTAAAAAATTAAAAAACAATAAGAAACAACTTCTTCTCATTGTGGTATAAAACTAAAATTCCGCATATAGGTAAAGATACCACTCCAAATAACTAAAAGAGTCCAAACATTTTAAAGTTTATAATGGGAGTCCAGGAAATAAGGGGGAGTTTATAAAAATAATAAAAGTATGGCAGAGAGTCTAAATTTGGCATGCTTGTAGAAGCACGGCTTCAGATAACTAAATAAGTCTTAAATTTGAGATTTTGAAGTGGGAGTTATAGAAATGGGGAGGGAGAGGCTAAAATTTTCAAAACCAGTGGATAAACTACTTTTATATGTCAAGCAGAGATAGGGATCATCAAAATTAACTATAAAGTCTAAACGTTTTAAATTTCATAATGAGACTACAGGAAATAGGGAAAGAATGGTTGGGGGAGGGATTAGGGGTGTGCATGTAGGAGGAAGAAAATTTAAATTTGTCAAAAATTTAGAGGGATAAATACTTAAAATAACCACAAACACATTTTAAATATTAATTATTTCCAAGAAGGCTGGTGATATAGGGGGTCTCAAATTCTTAAAACTTAAAGACTAAACTACTTCTCAAAGTGTTAGATGATTGACATAAATCAGGAGGACTTAAAGACTAGCTCAAAAAGTCTCAAGGCTTGAATTATTAAATTTAAAAATGAAGGTTTGGAAAATAGGGAGTGATGGTCCCCTAAAAATATTTACAAAACTATTTAAATGCAATTTTTGTAGATATAAAATCTTGAAATGTCGCCATGCAATTTAATAATAAAACAGGTAAGAGTCACTAGACAGCGATACATTGTTCACGTTAATTCACTTAAAAAGTTTCTCATCTAATGCCGCTTTGCTGATGACCGATATTCAACCACTGTTAATATCACTAAGTGAAGGAAATTAAACTATAGATTTCTAATGAAGCTATATTTATTTGTTTTGGCCAAAAAATATTTTGATAAAAAAAAGCACAAAAACATTGGCATTTTATCGCGTTTCCTACACTCTTGAACAAATGGAATTTCAAAATTGAAGCCCAGGGAACGTTAGCGATTAAAATGTATACAACCAAAATATAACATTCTTTACGATGTGGTTAGGTTGACATTTGGTAGCTACGTAAAATATTATATAAGATAGCCAAATAAGTCTTAAAATTTCAAACTGGATTTGTGGAAGCTAAGGAGGGTGAGGGGGTTTGGAAATGAGAGTAAATTACCATCTTTCCAAAGAAAATATACTTGTATGCATGAAAGAACATTTAAATTTGCCAATTTGATAAAAGGACCATTCCAAATAACTATAAAAGTTAGAAAGTTTGGGATTCGAAAATTTACTGCTGGGAAATGGGAGGGGCCTCGAAAATTTCCTAAGCTATAAAAACTCAATATGTTCCAAATGCGGGTACACTTTTTACTAATTAAATCTCCCTCATCCCTAACAAAATAGCGTAATTATGAATACATAGTCGTATAACTTGAACGAATATTAAGGAACAGTTCTAACAAAAATAAAAAAATAGAAAATATTATTTATGTTGACCACAAAAAACAATCTACTTTCTTAAAGGCTCTTTTTATAAAAATTTGACTATAGTATGACATTTGGAACATTAAATTTGTAAAAGCAGAGGAAAAAAGTTTATACTAAAATTAAATTAACACACAGATTAAAGACCATCTTAAAGTTGATATACTATATTATTTTACAAATACATAGCTATTATCGCAAATCTAGGTGCGACATAACAATTAAAATAAACCAATTCAGACGACATAACTTAGTGACCATGATTATCTTTGGATAATAATGATGCTTCATATTTAATATGTTTCTGTAAAAGAGTCTATTATTTAATTTAAGCTCGTTGGTGAAATATGATGTTCTTTTTTCAAACATGTTTCTATGATCGTGCTTAGGTAAAGTTTGCATTGTCAATGGAGTGCGACGGCCGCCCTGCGATTGCGCTCGTTTGTGCACTCGGATTGTAGACTAGGTAATATTTTATTTCTAAATTTTTTTATTTGTTAATTGCCATAACTGGTTTATGATTACCATGGCTAGCTTAGGATTGTACACGAAGGAACTTTCAAAATTATGACAACTGGATGTCACCAATAAAGCAAGAATGCTATAGCAAAATAAGTAAAGCTCGATCTAGTACATTATGAAATCAAAGTGACAAAAATATTATGAAATATATCAATGTCCAAATTTTTTTGACTCATATTTGAATCAAATATCTGTTAAATCTTATTTTTACATTATAATTGTATTAATTTTTTTATGATAGTGTTCATAATTTTAGTTTCAAACCTATCCAAACTACATAATTAGAACCTTTTTTCTTTACTTTAGTAGATAATTTTTAGATCTAACATTTAATAGCTATAGCTGTGATTAAAACAATATTTGGGTATAGTTAAGAATATAAATTTTTCATATACTTTGTATTGTCTAAAATTTTACTCACTTTACTAAACTCTTTTGTTGTGATATAAATATTTATTTTTTAATAAAATCTGCAATTATTAATTTATGAAAATACTGTTCTATTATAGTAAAATAATCTTATACAGAAAGAGTTTTGAGTGTAATTTTTTTTTGTATATTGATTTATATTCCACTTTACTAAAATTAATAGATATTTAATTTTCCATACAGACACGAGGAGGTGTTGTACAAGTATAATTGGACAACACATTATTTGTGTAATCCTAACGCGCGTTTAGGGAGACAAGCCTCATTTTCAGACTTTATTTATTATAAACTGATTTAAAACCGATTTGTTAACTTTCATTGCACATTAATATAAAATAATAATACTGATATATAGTACCATGTCTACTACCCTTTCGGGCTTTACGCTTAAGTACTAATTACGCTAATAGGCTAGGATTTGAGAAGGTTGGATATAGAAGACGTAAACCCGCATTTGCGTAGAGGGAGAGTGGAAAACGATTTAGGTAACCCAGTTCAACCAAGTGAGATTTGAACCTTGGTCTCCCCGTCCTCAGCAGTCTAGCTCAACACTAAACTAGTGTGTTAGCTATCTATGCCACCGAGGCGGTTATTAGTATAAAATAATGTTGAATATAATCATTCCAGTGTTTAATGTAAGGAGGTATTGCCGATACCAAATATATACTTAGGAAACGCTTTTCATTGTATTTTCCATCCTTTTACTTTTCTTTTTTTTTAGTTTATAAAGTAGCATATTACTTGTATATTTTGTTTGTATTAATTTGGCAACAAAATGTAAAAATAAATGCAATCCTTACAACATAAGTATTTAATTTTAATTACTGATATATTTTGTGCACCGTGTCTTACTTACCATTACACTATCCGCATATTTTTTTCCAAAGGATAAGGAATGAGGAAGGTATAATGTTTGGGAAATGTTCCCGTATTTGATTTGAAGGAGAATTATAAGCATATTAGCTGGGGTCCGGGGTTCAATCCTCGGTCTCGGCACAGATTTATCTGATTGCCAAACCCTTCCTTCACCTCTGACAAGACGTCTATTAATCACAACTTGTGAATGTGTTGATAGCCAGGCCTCCACCGTGGTTTTCGGATCCCACGTTAAACTGTAGATCCTCCATTTCATCTCACAATCACCCTACCATTACAAATTAGCGTAAGTTCGTATAACCTGAACGGGTAGTAAGACGTGGTGCTAATAATGTTAATGATCTAAAGTGTGTAATATATCAACTAAATAAAAATGTTACAATTTATTGTAAATATTGATTTCCTTAGGCAACTAAAAAAAAAACTTAGACAGGGATTGAAGTCCTTGTCCTTTGACTTGGGACAACATTCTAATTAAACACCGAGATTGCGGCTCGAAACTCCGCACCACTCCTTAGAGCAGAGGTGGGCAAATTTTCTCCCCGAGGGCCACATGGACATCTCTAAGGTCTCTAATGGGCCGTATGTAATACAAATATAAATTAACTAAATAATGAACTCTATTTTCACGCAAAATTGCATACATTAGTCATATAACCATATAAGTTTGATACAAAAAAAGTATCAAATAAAATCTAATATGTCATAACAAATAAAACTAAACATGTCTTGTACTCATGTTAATACTTATCCTATTAAATGTTGATTAATAGCTACTCAAATTGCTATCGTTAATGGAATTTATTCAACTGTCCAAAATCATGTACGAGTTTGTTGAAGTCAGGATTCAGCTTGTCCGTCCTAATTTGCAAAACATTAAGTAGATTTGAGTATGTTAATAGATACCTGTTCTTTGCTTTGTTAATGTTCATGTATGAGAAAGTCTGTTTACAAATATAGGTTGAAGCAAATAACACAAACATCTTTCTGGTAAACGTTTTCAAATTACCAAACTTTTCTCTACAAGTGATGCATACAATTCAGTTAGTTTCATATTCTTAAAAGTCTCCTTCAAAGCATTGTCTGAAAGTAAGGGAATAACTCAAAAAATTGAATTGATCTTCCAAAGATTTAAAATCAGCAAACCGCCTTGAAACATTCTTCTTTTAAAGCAGATATCTGCTGACTGTATTTTCCTGAACACGCTTGTTTGACAGCCTGTGTCTGTAAGATGAGAATATGCACTAAGTGGTGTCCTCACATGCGCACACCCAGTACAAAATCCACTCTTACCGTAAACACAAGCTTATGTTCTTGCACATGGAACATTATAATCGAGCTTGCTCACTTGTTCACATCTTTAAAAGCACGCAGTGATTATCTATTTAATTTGACATTCTTGTTAGTAAAATCACGAAAGTTTTACAATTGCGTGCGGGCCACATGCGGCCCGTGGGCCATAGTTTGTTAACCACTGCCTTAGAGAGCATCATCATGATAGCTTTTCTTTGGTTGTGTAGCAAGCAACAAAATTGAAAGGATTAGGGACGGTGGTGGTGGCCTGGAGTAAAGGACACTCCGAAAGTAGGAGGGAGAGTATTGGAGGTGAGAGAAGGGTTGTAATGTTACTGCCCTAGCTACAGCAGCGCAGCTCCGGTGAGGTGGTAGCACATGGTACTACTTGGAGTAGAGCTCTGCCAACCCTCGAGATGTCCTTCCGAATCTTAATGTTTTCAGTTTGAGGTAGTTTGTCATTCTAAAGGCCGTTTTTCTTTTGGCTTCTGGTCGCTCTGTGAATCTTTCCATGCTTGGGTACGGGCTTCTTTAAGTCCACCACTTTCTTCGTCTCAGTGTATTTTAGTTGGTCTTATTTTCGCCCTAGATGTAAAGTAAGAGTAGGCAATGTTCAGAGATGATTGGAGGATTTTGCTCGGGGTGTTGTATGCATCATTTACTTTTCACTGACTTATTACATTTTCCTAAGTTTTATTGATAAGAGGTGATCTGTAATTTTCAATGGTTTGATTTGTAAGATATATTCTTATTGTGTTTGTTAATTTGTCTGTTAATGAAGTGGTCTGAGTGATGTGTTCGGAGAGGTCAGTAAGAATTACTTTCGACTACATTTCATTTTGCCGCAGATTCATACACATCCGGCTTATAGGGGTCTTAGTATTTTTAGTGAGTCTTGGGGTTGTAATAGCTAGCCTTTTATTGCTATAATATCCTGCCAGTGTCCCGGATAATGTTGCCTTTTCGTAAAAATGCCCTTAAGCTTATCAACATGTATGTCTCCCATGATTAATATGGGTTTGTTTGCTAAAAGGACTTTGTCAAGTGCTTTTGATAAAATATTTATGGCATTTTCTAAGTTTCCGCTTGGGACTTATACAATCATAGTATAAAGAAAGATTCCTGTTTTTCTTCAAATTCAAATAAGGCTGTTTCACATAGAAGTTCTGAGTCTTGGTCTTTAGTTTTGGGAATCCTAAAATTATCTTCAAAATCTGTGCTTGCAAAGGTATCCATCCATCCTTTTATATTATACTATGTTGTGAAGTCTTCAATGAGTAAATGTTCTAAAGTGCGATAAGCTGCCAGCTTAGTTAGGAAATTTAAAAGTGATTGAAAACAAAACAAAACCGATATCAATAAGAGGCATAATAGAAGGGTCCTTAGGGTGGGTATTCATTTGTTGCATATCAATGTATCGTATCATCATTGCCTATCAGTGAAGATGGGAAATATCTGCAAGGGGGCGTATCAAATGCGATACAAAAATACGCAATAGGCCCGATCGGTCATTTGTAAGTTTTTCCCCGTCACATCAACGGAATAATATGGCACTAGGTTGAAACATATATGGACGGCAAGGCCGTAGCCAGGGGGGGGTTTAGGGGGTTCAAACCCCCCCGAAAGTTTAAAAACGTAATGTAATACTGTCTTATTTACGGTTTATAAATATCAAAATCAAGGCACAAG